>LPNX010065324.1:450120-492811 GCA_001517045.1 Pseudotsuga menziesii | reverse complement strand
GATTTTTCTTATTGTGATACTAATGATGAAAAATAAGTAACATATGGAGCTTCTATTGATATTGATGATGATCCTATCATCCATTCATTGTTCTCTAAATCTCCTATCTTAGATTTTGAGATCTGTGTGCCTGATTCTTCAAAATCTATGAATACCTCTCTCATGACTTATAGGATGTTTTATTAGACAAATCAAGCCTTATGTGGTTCATACCACTTACCTTACTTGATCTCATGTGCTTCAGAATCTCATCCTTTGTTCTTGGCATCAATACTCAGAACCTCCTTGAAGATTTTGAACATCTCCTTCTTTCCTCCTTTCATATCAAGGATTCATTACCAGTGTTCCCATGAGTCTACTAATATGCTTATATGTGATCCTTTGGACTATGATTTAGAATCATATTTGTAGGTTGATACACATATCATACCACCATCCATACCATCTACCATACCTCTGAAAATTTTTAAGACTATACAAATCCCAAGTTCACTAGTTGATTCTGCATTGGTCCCTTACGCAGTGTTACTTATCTTACATGGTTTGAAGTCTTTCCTATCTTTGAGTGGTTGGTTATATATGAAATTAGTCATATTTGGACTGATATTAAACATGTTTGGATCTGTTCTAAACACTTATGGTTCAAATATTATGTCCATCCATCATTCAGATTTTTATACCTATTAGTTTTCCCCAGTTGCTCATAGTTTTCCTAGTCTATCCCTATATCCTCATGGAGCCATTGAATCCTTTGTATTTGTTTTTTAATATGATAATGTTTTTGATATATCATAGTTTTATTAGCCTCATATCTAATCTAGAAAGATGCTACATCAGATTGGAAAATTGACATGTGATTCACATCACAATTTTGCAGCTATTCACGGAATTGAGTGTGAAATAAATTGTCTTAATTTTTGTACTATTTGGGAAGGAGTATGCACATATCTCTTTTCCATTTCATATTCTGTTTTTATATCAGAGTTTGACAGCAGCAATAATAATTCAGATAATGCTCCTACTTCAGTAGTTGATGACATACAAGGAGTCTATCTTCTTCCTTCTTGCAGGTTCTATACTCTAGTGCATGGTCATGGAGTTCATGATCTCTTCAACAAAGTCTTTCACAAGAACTAGGTCATTCAGCTCATTCAAGTGAAGTTAAAGATATCTTGAAGACATATTTCAAATTTTGTTCCCTGTCCTTTCTTGAGGGAATATTTTTCCCATGTTCTTTTGCCTCTTTCATCATTTTTCTAAACATGAATAATTGTTAAAAGGTGACCATACCCTTGTTGTTGGGACCTATATGCATCCATATGCATCTATATTTTTGACATACCATAATAAATTCAGACTTATAGGGGGGTTTTGGAATATATTAAACCCACTCATAACTTAGGATAAAATAATTAATCATGATTTGATTAATTAGCTACCCACTAGCCTAATTAGTTGGCATACACTTGCACCTTAAAGTCAACAAATGCCATCTATACCCTAGGAATGATTTATTTATGATTCTAGGTTGATATTGACAACTTTATGTCCATCCAAAACTAGTTAACAACACTTTATATCTGATTCATCTTTATTCCGGTTTATCCAGATTTTCTGTGGATAAGGTAAAGCTAGTTAACTAGGAAACTTGGTCCCTTTGTTGCCAACCCATCCTTCATGAATTTCTATCAATTTTCTAGGATTAGAATGCTTTTCCATCTCCCTTTACAAGTCACTCATGCTTTTCCTAATTTGTAAGGTCTTTGATAGATTTTAGAAGTGCTTTAGCTACCTATGGGGGTTTGCTATATGTTGGTAAGTCAACCTTTTTGAGATTTATGAGGTGTATCCATACAAATTGATTTTCCTATGAGGGATTTATTATTTATGTACATTATTATTCATCATTATTCAATTGAAGCATACACACCAATATTCATCTCTTCATTTATGTGATTCAGTCTCTTTTCTTCTATATGTTTTTCCTGTGTATGACTGTGAGAATTCATAGTAGAAAGATCTTATTATTGTGCTTCTTCTTAGAATCATGACTTGTAGCATTGATATATTATTTCTACATTTACAACTTTACAAAAATCACAATCAAACTAAACTATAATAATGTTTTTTCCAATTTTCAATTACAATTACAATTACAATTAAAATCTACAATTCAATCTAATTTAATTGGCAAGTTTACAAAATTTACCGATCTACAATAATTTACTCTGAACTTAAAAGTTCAAAATTCACAATTTTGCAAATTTTACAAGTTTACAATTTACAACAAATGAATATTACAAAGAGTAAAAAGGGGTAGAGACCAAGATAGGGTAAAAATGAAAAAAAAATTAATATCAATTGCAATTGATGGATTTAATGAGGACACAATAAATTTATGTGTCATTATTTGTATTGCATATCACTAACAAAACATGCAACATACAATGATAATGTTAGGAGAAGAAAACTAGTCTACAATGTCTAGTCTAGTCTAGTGTAGTTTAAAATACATTGGAAATTTTACAAGTTTACAATTGACAAGTTGTCTACAATGTAACATGTAATTTAGAACTTTGCACAAATAGAGTGTGATATACATGTATTTGCACAAATACACCAAAAAAAATTTACATAGACAAAATTGAGCTTCCATAGCATGGTCTTTAGATATTGTTGGTATTCCTAGCTATAGGTGAATGCACATAGAGTATATGTGAATGCGCATACTCGCATATATAAGTTTACAAAAATAGCATTTAAATACAAGTCATATACAGAATAAATTTTAATTTTCTACATTTCAAAAGCATGCCAACTATGTCAACATCGAAAGTGGCATATAACTTTCATTCATTTGATGAATGGGTTATAGGAATGCACGTCTCCATAATATGATCATGGTTAGCTACTGACATATTCCATCTCTTTGGTTCACCCCTCTTCACCTTGATTTCAATGAGATGTATCCAACCTTCCACCACCAAATGAATGTACTGACAAGATATATATTAAGGAATGAAATATCTATAAATAATATAATCACCTTGTCTTCTCCCTTTTTCAAAAAAGTGGCCCATCACAACTAGGTCACCAACCTGGTACATGAACTCTCCATCTACATAGGAACAAACCAACCTTCTTTTGATTTGTGTACACCGCATCAAAAAATATTCCACATGCTCATCATTTTTCGATGGTGCAATAACAACAAATACATCACCTGCATCATGATTTTCAAATATTAAATATATATATGCATGTGTACAAGACTATAAGTTTAAACATTCATTCAACTATTTGAAACTTGAATATGTGAACAACATAATGAATCCATTAATCAAATGTTGTACCTTGCTTAACCAAATCAGAAACCCAATCATGATGTAGTGAAACCACTGCCTCATCAGTGTGCATCTCTTGCCACGTCGAAATGTTGGTTGTGGAGCCTAATCTTCCAGATCTAGAGATATTATTTAGTTGTGTTTGTACCCCAGGTGTACTGTACACTCATTCCCCCTGGATGTGTGTTGTCCAATAGTATTGCGGACCCATGGTATTGGGTTAATCCTAGAATTTTCCCATTGTATTTCCCCTATAAAAGAAAGCATTGTAAAACGATTGAGTATGGTATTGTATTGTATTGGAAGAGAGACTATGAGAGAGTGAAGAGGAAGTGCATCGGTTTTGGTGCAGGGTGTATCCCTTCATCTTTCTAGACTGTAATAAAAGGACTGGTAATTTCTTTGTGGACGTAGCCCATCGTTTGGGTGAACCACATTATATCTATGTCTCTGTGTAATGTTTTAATGTGTTTTACATCTTGTTTATTTATGTAACTATGTATCTATTATTGCTCTGCGGTCATGTTTTCTAACAATTGGTATCAGATCCAAAAGGTCTATTTGGTTGGTAAACTTGCAGGAAAGAACGGTTCCTAGTTCGAGTGGGAGCAATGGCGGAAGAAGGAAAGTTTAGGGTAAAGAAATTTAATGGACAAAACTATCAGTTATGTAAGATGCAAATGGAGGCCTATCTTTACCGAAAGGTTCTGTACCTGCCATTTGGCAGAAAACCAAAACAGCCATCGGCTATGAAGGATGAAGAATGGGAGGTTCTTGACAGGAAAGGTACTGGGAACAATACGGCTATGCCTGGATTCATTAGTGGCCTTCAAGATTTCGAAAGAAGAAAAAATAGATGGTGTGATGAGCGCATTGAGTAAGCTCTATCAAAAACCTTCAGCTTCTAACAAGGTATGTTTAATGAAGCGTTTATTTAATATGGAGATGTCGGAAGGTGGATCTGTTGCTGACCATTTAAATGAGTTTAATACACTTACCAGTCAGTTAAGTTCTGTAAAAGTGAAATTTTATGATGAGGTTAGGGCTCTTCTAATCTTGTGCTCATTGCCAAAAAGCTGGAATAGCTTGGTCATGGCTGTAAGTAACTTTGTCCCTAGTTCAAACACTCTTAAGTTTGATGATGTTGTTGGTGTTATTCTTAGCGAGGAAATGTGAAGAAAAAGCACAGGTAAAACATCGGGTAATGCGTTTACCATGGAGAGAAGAGGGAGACAAAATGAGATAGGAAGGAGCCCAAGAAATCACAGCAAGTCTAAAAAGGGAAGATCCAAGCCTAGATTAAGAAAAATAGAGTGCTAGAACTATGGTAAGAACGAACATCTAAAGAAAGACTATTGAGCACCAAAGAAAAAAGGTGAGAGGTAGCAAGAGACTACTCATGAAGCTAATGTAGCAGGTGATGTGTTATAAGATGCTTTGATTCTTGCATTAGATAATGCTAGATATTACTGGGTAGTAGATTCAAGGGTTTCATGTCATGCTACACCCCATAGGAAATTATTTCATGATTATGCTCAAGGTGATTTTGGACATGTTTTATTGGGGGATGATGAACCATGTAAAATTGTTGGAAAGGGTAAGGTACTGATTAAGTTAAATAATGGAAGTGAATGGATGCTAAAGGATGTAAGGCACATTCCTGCTATGAAAAGAAATCTGATCTCAATATGGTAGTTGGGAGATAGTGGTTGTTTGTCTACGTTTGGAGAAACGTGGTGGAAGAAATCTGATCACTAAAGGATCACTGGTAATAGAAAAAGGAGATAGGATAGGTACATTATATTTATGTCCTCATAATACTGATTATTCTATCTCTGTAGCTTCCACAGAAATAGGTGCGGTGTTGTGGCATCATAGGCTTGGCCACATGAGTGAGAAGGGGATGCAGATTCTCCACTCAAGGAAACTACTTCCAGATCTGAAGTAGGTAAGTTTGGAATTCTGTGAGAACTGTGTCTATGGAAAATAGAAGAGAGTTAGATTTCTCAAGGTTGGGAAACAAAAGAAGAGTGAAAAGTCAGAGCTTGTCCATATAGATGTATGGGGACCAGCTCAGGTACAATTTTTTGGTGGCTCTCGTTATTATGTTACTTTTATTGATGATGCAACTAGAAAAACTTGGGTTTATTGCATTAGACAGAAATATGATGTGTTTGATACTTTTAAGAAGTGGAAAGCTTTGGCTGAGAATGGGATAGGAAAAAGGTTGAAATGTCTCAGATATGATAATGGAGGTGATTACTGCAGCAAGGATTTTAACAGTTACTGTTCACACAATGGGATTCGTAGAGAGAAGATAGTCCCTAGAACACCACAAGAAAATGGTGTGTCAGAAAGGATGAACAAAATGATCATGGAGCATGCAAGGTATATGAGATTCCATGTAGGGTTTCCCTTACAGTTTTGGGTTGATGCTGTAAACAATGTTGTTTATTTAATAAACAGAGGACCTTCAAGCACTTTGGATGGTGGCATTCCAGAGGAGGCATGGATAGGTAAATAGGTAAATTAATCATTTATGAGAACTTTTGGTTGTGAAGCATTTGTCCATATTGATAAATATGATAGAACAAAGCTTGATGCTAAATCCAAGAAATGTACCTTTATTGGATACGGTGTTGATGATTTTGGTTATCGCTTATGGGATCTTAAAAATCACAAAATCATTAGGAGTAGAGATGTAGTATTCAATGAAAAGGTCATGTACAAAGATCAATTGCGAGTAAAGAAAGAAGAAAAGGAAAACACATAGTACATAGTGCTTGATGAAATCAAAGAAAATGAAGTTCCAAAGGCACCCAAAAATCAAGAGCAGTAGTAGGTACCTGAAACTGCTGCAAATTTAAGAAAGTCTACCAGGTTAAGTAGACCCCCTGAACAGTTCTCTCCTTCACTGTATTATTTATTGATGACTGATTTTGGTGAACCAGAATGTTATGAAGAAGCAATGCAAATAGAATCTAGAAAGAAGTGGGAGCAAGGCATGGATCAGGAGATGGACTCATTGGTAAGAAATGAGACTTGGGATCTGGTTAAGTTTCCTACAGAAAAAGGGCGTTGCAGAATAAATGGGTTTACATGTTGAAGGAAGAAGATGGAGGCAAGAAGTGGTACAAGGCTAGACTTTTTGTAAAGGGGTTTTCATAAAAGAAAGATATAGAATTTGATGAAATATTTTCTCCTGTTGTTAAAATGACTTCAATTAGAACTATTTTAAGTCTAGTGGTGGTAGAAGATTTGAATCTTGAACAGTTAGATGTAAAAAAAACCCTTCTCCATGGGGATTTGGAGGAAGAGATTTATATGTAGCAGCCACAAGGGTATGAGGTCAAAGGGAAGGAGAATTTGGTTTACAGGTTGAAGAAGAGCTTGTATGGTCTAAAGAAAGCTCCAAGGTAGTGGTATTTAAAATTTGATAAGTTTATGAAAGAACAAGGTTATGATAGATGTCATTTTGACCACTGTGTTTATTTCAAGAGGCTAGATAACATAAGATATATTATCTTGTTATTGTATGTGGATGACATGCTTGTTGTAGGGTCTAACATGCAGGATATAAATGTGTTCAAAATAAAACTAGTTAAATCATTTGCGATGAAGGATTTGGGTGCTACAAAGCAAATCCTTGGTATGATAATAATAGGAGATAGGAAAAATCGCAAATTTACTTTGTCTCAAGGTGAGTACATAGAAAAGGTGTTGCAGAGGTTTATAATGCAAAATGCAAAACCAGTCAGTACACCTTTGTCCAACCATTTTAAGCTAAGCAAGGATATGTGTCCAAAGACACATGAAGAGATAGATTACATGTCCAATATTCCCTATGCATCATCGGTTGGGAGCTTGATGTACGCCATGGTGTGCACAAGACTAGATATTGCACATGCAGTGGGAGTTGTGAGCAGGTATATGAATAATCTAGGTAAAGAGCATTGGAAAGTAGTATAGTGGATTCTTAGGTATTTGAGAGGTACCACTTCTCATGCATTATGTTTTGGAGGTTCAGACACTGTTCTACAGGGATATGTTGATGCAGATATGGTGGGTGATAAGGACAGCAGGAGCAACACCATAGGGTATGTCTTTAATATGGGTGGAACAACAGTAAGTTGGATTTCAAAACTGCAACAGATTGTTGCACTTTCAACAACGAAAGAATAGTATGTTGCTACAACAGAGGGTAGTAAGAAGATGATTTGGTTGCAGAGGTTCATGGAAGAATTGGGTAAGAAGCAGGAGAATAGTAGGTTGTACAATGATATCCAGAGTTCCATTCATCTTGCAAAGAACTCAGCATTTCATTCGATGACTAAACATATACAACTCAAGTACCACTTCATAAGATCTGTTCTAGATGAAGAATTACTAAAAATGGAAAAGATACATACTAGCTAGAATCCTGCAGAAATGTTGACAAAGGGAGTAACTAGAGAGAAACTAAGTTCCTGTTCAGTTTCTATTGGCCTTCAAGCATGAAGGTGAAAAAAAGAAATTTTCCAAGTTGAAGGTCCATATCATAGTCCAGCAAGTGCAGTAGTGGTGGAGTTGCTATGATTAGTCTCCAAGTGGGAGATTGTTTGTTGTTGAGCCTAATATTCCAGATATAGAGATATTATTCAGTTGTGTTTGTACCCCAGGTGTAATGTACACACATTTTCCCTACCTTGGGGGTTTGAGGTAGCATCCTAAAAAAGGGGGTTTGGGAGAGATGCCCCTGAGACACGGGGGTTTGGGTGCGGAGCCCTTGAGAATTTTTTTTGGGATGTATGTTGGCCAACAATATTGCGGGCCCATGGTATTGGGTTAACCCTAAAATTTTCCCATTGTATTTCCCCTATAAAAGAAAGCATTGTAAAACGACTGAGTATGTTATTGTATTGTATTGGAAGAGAGACTATCAGAGCGTGAAGAAGAAGTGAAACGGTTTTGCTGTAGGGTGTATCCCTTCATCTTTCTAGACTGTAATAAAAGGACTAGCAATTTATTTGTGGACATAGCCCATTGTTTGGGTGAACCATGTTATATCTGTGTCCATCTATAATTTTTTAATGTGTTTTACATTTTGTTTATTGATTTAACTATATATTTGTTATTGCTCCGTGGTCCTGTTTTATAACATGAAATTGGATTGCGCACCTTTGGATTAAGGGGGACATATTTTCGTTGTTTGGCATATGCATCATTCCCGCAATGATAAATCCCTAGTCTATTGGCATCAATGCAGAACTCACATAAACACACATACTTCCTTGTTTCAATGGAAAATATGTCTCACATGTATTTACTATGAACTGAATGTAGTTCTCTCATGCCACGTATGGTCTTGCAATACCATGGCATGAATATATTCACATTGCAAAGGGAAACATCACAAAAAAACATGCATCGAATAAAAAACATAATATATATATATATATATATATAATACAAACACATTTATTAAATTCCAATTAAGTTATTGTTCCTACTTGCACACCATCCTTTCCTGTTCATGACCTTGGTGACCCAAATTTTGTGTGCACCAATTGCCTACTTCTGTTGAGCATTTGATTCAAGATGAACTATGACTCATTTGGTACCTCCAAAGTTTTCGTTTCACACATGCACCTACTCCATCATGTTCACCCTTTCCGTTCCCTATTTCAAAAAATCTCCAGGTGTATCAAATTACTGTCTCATTGTGAAGGCGACTCAAGCAATAAAAGGAGTGTGTTGATTTGAACTTCCCCACACACCCATCTGACCAAATCCAATGTTCTATAAATGACACCCCATTCTTTTTTAATGAATCATAAATCAACCAAAATTATTGTTGAACAAACAACGTGTCATGCACACGATCATCACTAACATAAAAATGATATTCCTTGATCACATCGTGTGACTGAGGAGTGCTATCCCCACCATCAATGCTTGCCTGAGAATGTCTATACAATACATGTACGAAGATGGAAACCTGGTCGAAGTGATAATACTCACTTTGTATCTCTCTCTAAGGAGAAAATGTATAATTATTAACAAATTCTACCACCGATAGGATTGTTCCTGTCTCAAAAACCTCATGAGAATGCTTAAATTATAAAGCTTGCTACCTAGACCTGTGGGATTCTTTAATGTATTTGTAAATCTAACTTTGAAACTTTTCCATGAAATATGAAATAGGAATCTCATCCTCGAACAAGTCAATCCTCTTAAATGGAACATGTGAAGAAGATGTGGAGTCATGGAGAGATACTCATATCTCTTCCACTTAACTGTGATATCTGACAATCCATGGTGTGTTGGATTGATAAGGAAATTCCTATGGAACAATGCCAAATCACCGCATTCATGGAATCTTCTCCCACATACATAACTTTTATTGAAAAACACTTTTTTCAGGATTCCTATTGCATAGTATCATAGAAATAAAATCCCGCTCTGTGTGAGGAGCTGCTTCACCATCCCAATGTTTTTTTCAAAAATCTACAAATGTTTCATAGTCTAACTAGAATTCAATGAGGTATCGACAACAATAAGTGTCTTGAATCGTATTCGGCGTAATATACCACGGTTTCAACTTACTGAACATGACAAATGAGATATGGACACCGGAATTTGATTCTTTTAATTCCTCTAACAAACAAACTCCTGTCATATCCATAGCATGCTTTCAATGATCCTTATAAATTCCTTTGCTAGAATGTTGTCATGAGACATGTTTTTGATCTGGTATAACACGGGAATGGTTTTCCCAATAGCCTATCACCTTCTCTTTGATGCCCTCTTCCATCCATTCTTGATATGATTCTTTGCAAATAAGATCTCAACAAGCAGCTTCATCATTTTCATCTATCTTTACCTTGAATTTAGTGTATTTTTATAGTGTTTTTCTTGAAACTTAGAGCATCTTTGACATTGTTGCGACCATTTGATTTCTTGAGGTGCTTCGTGCCACAATAACAGTTGTAATTTCCTTACGAGTGGCTCCAATATCATTTTTTCTTGACTTTCAAAATGCAAATAGTGCAGTTGTTACATTTTTTGTTACATTCTCACATGCATTTTTATTTTTAACATCCTTAAAACCCAAGAACTTTGTGGCACGTTTCAATTTTTTGTGTTTTATTAATCCATGTAGGATTTGAGGTTGTGTAATCACTAATTGTTTTTCAAAGTACAACTTGATTATGTTACTAACATGTTCTCTGATTGTCCGATCAGGGGTCGGTTTCCCAAACTCTTATTATGTGGCATCATCCAACCCTATTAAGCAATTTGTATCCATTCCAATGTCATTGAAGCTCCCAATTACTCTTGAGAAATCAGAGGGTACACGATCCTGTGATGGCTAGCTAATATCTATCTATGAATAACTTAATTCAATTTTGAAATTGTTTAGTTCTCTTACTAAATAAGAGACTTTTACATTGTTCAATTTCATTGTATTTCAATGAAAAATAAGTGATTAATTTTAAACAAATGTAGTATGCAAGAAGATTTTATTTTTAAAGAACCAAAATTAAATGTTATGAATGTCGAAGAAAATTCACATTATAAGGGTTATGCAAGAGAATGTGTCTTCCAAATATATGCATGGGTGCACAGAATATCTCCCTAAACATGTACGTCCTTCCTCTCGATTGTAACTGGGACTCTCAAAGGTTTTTGATCCAAATGGTTGTGAACCCAGTTGGTTAAATAGCCCATAAATGAAACAAAATTAGTTATAACAATGATGAACTCAGGTTGGTACCAGCAGCCATCGAAATTTGAACTAGGTACTGTTGGCTTCCCACGACAGCCACCTATAAGGAATATGTCCTAAGTTTTTTCCACTAAGATACCTTAGTCAAGTGGGGGAGAAGAGGGGTCCCTTCGAACAGTGACTGTCAACTCCTAAGAATAGAGTGAGTAGCCTCTGTGGGATAACATAACAATGCAACTTGAGTTTCAACCTCTTTCTAGGTATGCTTCACCACTGAATGATGAAGGATTGCAAGCACCCTATAGAAAACAACTATGTTTCATATTTTATGGTTAGAGGGAATTATTTGGATTCCTATCCTCAACAACCCTAACTAACCTATACATTATTTTGTGAGCTCCTGTGGAGCAGTTTTGTTTGTAGCTTAGATTGCATTTGCAATTGTATTTTAAAATGTTGAAGTTCAACTTAGGGTGTGAATGAGGCCGATTTCAAGCTGAGTTGTATTCTTTCCAAAAGTGGAGAGGAAAGAGTCCCAACCAACAAGGATTGAAAAATATCTCGTGTGTGAAAGATGTGAAATTATTGACATAAAATGCTTCACGTTCAAATAAAAATAACTTTAAATGTAAATAAATTTATTGTTTAATTTTTTTCATTCTTCTTGAATTGAATTTAACTCTTTTTAATTTCTACACCATCTTATCATATTGCCTTAAGCAATATTTAATTGCAACCACAATTTCAAGTGTGGTTGCAATAAAATCTTCCTTAAGGAAATTTGATAAGAGGGTGTATAAATTACAAAGAGTAGATTGCATCATTTAGAAGACAAAAATGATTATCATCATATTTTCTTCTGCACATAATTCACACTTAAATGTGAGTCTCTATTTGATGCAACCTATGACACCCATTGCACAAACTTTAATATAAAACCCATTCACACAAGTTACATTAACATATAATCCATTCTTTTTGTATGCTTTCAATTAATTCTCTTTTCGTAAAAAATAATAACTTCATATAACCACTATCTAAATAAAATGCTTCATGTTCAAATAAAAATAACTTTATGTAAATAACTTTATTGTTCAATTGTTTTCATCATTCTTGAATTGAATTTAAACTCTTTTTAATTTATACACCATCTTATCATGTTTCCTTAATGAGATTTTATTGCAACCGCACTTGAAAGCCCGGTTGCAATGGAGTCTTCCTTAAGGCAATATGATAAGATGGTGTATAAATAAAAAAGAGTTTTACATCATTTATAAGATCAAAATGATTATCATTATGGTGTCTTATGCATATAATTTACACTTATGTGAGTTTGTATTTGATACAACCTATAACAACCATTGCACAAATGTTAATACAAAATCCATTGGTCCACAAGTTACGTTAACATAGAATGGACAATATTTGTGTATGCTTGCAATCAATTCTCTTTTTGTAAATAATAATAACTTCATATAAGCGTGCTAGAAAAAAATATAACTTCATAAACTATAATATCTTGATGAAATAATGATAATTGTTTAATATCTCCATAATTTGTTTTACCATAGATGCACATTTTATTTTACTTATCATATTGCAATTGTTTTAAAAAAAAATAGAAAATAAATACAAGCTCAAGAATAACATTTTATTTTATTTATCATATTGCCATTGTTTGTTAAAAAATTAGCAAATAAATTATACAATATTGAATAACGTTTTATTTTAAGTTTATCATATTGACATTGTTTGTTAACGAATTAACAAATAAATACAAGCTTGAATAACATTTTATTTTACTCATCATATTGTCATTGTTTGTTGAAAACATAGAAAATATTTATACAATATTGCATATTCTCTAAATGTATTGATTTTCATATCTTTACAATGATCTCTTACATCACATATTCAAGGCTAATGAATTGTTTAATTTGTCATAGTTGTTGATTTTATTTCAGATCATCATTGTCATCAATAATTAAAGCCATATGATTCCTAGTCATTTGTACATGATTATTGATGATTGCTTAAGTTCAATCAAGTGAGTCACTTGTAACTTACTTTGTCACCAAAAATATCAATAAATTTAAACATGCAATATATTCGATAAAAAACATTATTTATAAATTATTTATGATCTTATTTAGAGTGTACAAAGCCTTGAACCAAATTCTACAAAGGCTTTCCATTTATTCTACATATACTATGTTTCATTATACATTGTACACACAACTATTGAAGTTATGTGAGTTGTTATGAACAATTAGTTTCTATATTAAATACAAATTGTAATGTTAATTATCATCATTATAGGAGGTCTATGGAAAGGTTTTTGTTTTCTCACTAATATGAGTGATAACCAATTGTTTTAATTAAATTTTAAATATTTTAAATAATTTTCATCAATGCACAATATGAAATATCAACATAGTATATACACCATGTAATCTGTAACATAGAATATGCAATGTGTAACAAAGAACATGTAATGTGTAACATAAAACATGAAATATTAGTATGTACTAGGATATATATAAATTATGAATTTGAACACTATGAAAATGAGTATATGAATATGAAATTAAAATCATATAAAAATCGATGAAATGAGACATAAGGCTATAGAAAGGATGAGGAAAATAAGTGCAATGTTAAGAGGAGAAGATGCAATTCAACCTATGATGGTGCAATCAACTCCCATTGAGAACAATATTTGTAATTTTTAACATAAAAATTATATATATGTGAGGCTATATTATCAAATTATAATTCAGTTACATGCGAGGCTATATTATCAAATTATAAAATGCATTTGTATGTGAGGTTATGTGAGGCTATTGGATATATGCATATTCATTTAGAACTAGATATTATGCTAGAATATTATGCACTATAATTATATATATATTCATCAACCATTCTCTAATTTCATTGGACAACTAGTTACTCATACTATAATGCACTTAGTTTGTATATATGTAATTTAGTGTAGTGGTTAAACATTTTTTTCAATTCTTTCACAACAAATACCATTCTTTCACATGTACATAAGTGGTTTTAGAAGGTTGTATACATACATGCACATACAATGTATATAAATTTATGAATTAATTACAAAATTGCAATTACAATATTATAATTAAATTCTAAACAATTTAACATGTATATATATATATATAAATTACGAACTAGAACACTATGCATATCAATATATGAATATGTAATATGAAATTATGTGAATACGTGAATATGGAATTATACAATCTACATACAATTATGAATACATGCACATACAATGTATATAAGTTTATGAATTAATTACAAAATTATAATTAAATTCTAAATAATTTAACATATATATATATATATTATGAACTAGAGCACTATCAAATTGAATATATGAATACGAAATATGAAATTATATGAACTAGATCACTATGAAAATGAAATTATATATATGAATATGAAATTGCATAACTTTTAAATCATACGAATATTGTTAGCAATGGCATTTGATTCTCCCATCATAGGTTGGTTTGCAACTTCTTCTCCTCTCAATATTGCTCTTTTTGCTTATTTCTTTCTCTATCTTTCTCTCTTATTTATTTGGTGTTGCTTTTATTCTTAGTATATATTTTACTTTGACGTTTCTTGCTTCCCATTGCGATTGATCAACAATCCAAATTGATACCTGCAACAATATATAAACACAATACACAATGCGAAATCTGTATTAGAACACAAGAATTGTTTCAAATAGGTTAGTCAATTTTGAAGGATAAAATTAGTAACATGTTTATGTTTATATAGAATTCCTTTAGGAATTCGGGTGGGAAATGTGGTTGGGAATGTAGTTGGAATGGCATTAATTCCATAAATACCTAAATTCATTCTCAGGAATTTTTGTTTAGGATTTTAACAAAAACAAGACCTTGATCGAGGTCATAGCTCAATCGTGGGTTTCATAACTACATCGAATGAGGTTTTAACAATTTCTTGATTGAGGGTTTATTAGACCCTGGATCTAGGGTCTAATAAACCCTTGATCAAGCTACTGTTAAAGCCTTAGTCGAGGGATTTAAATACCTCAATCGAGCTACATACCTCGATCGAGGGCCTAAAAAATAGAGAATTATCCCTCTTACAGGAAAATCATTTTTTCTTTGTGTCTTCCAGGGCTGTAAACCTTGCCATTCATGGCACATAACTAGGCGGAGTTTATACCGATAGAGTCATCACCGAATCCTCTATCTATTGAGGTATCATGCATGCATTTTTGCATTCATATGGTTGTTTTGTTTAATTCGTTCTAAAACTTACACTTAGAAAACCTGACAACAACTTCTAAGTAGCTCAAAGAAAAATATGCAGAGTAAAAGATACAGATCCAAAAATTTCTTAAAAATGCACAACCCACACATCGTTGTGTCCTGTTCAAAAGGGTATCTTTGGTTTTTCAATTTTTAAAAACAGTGAAGAAATGATGGGATGGCCACACATTTGTATAAAATGATGTCGAAATCAGATGTGGTCACTTTAGAAAAATAATAAATAATTATATATTGTGAAATAAATTAACAAAAAAATATGTAGATCACAGTGAATTTTGTGTATATCATGCTCATATAAATATTTTTTTGAATTATTAATGTAAGATTCAATTATTGGGGTGGGACACGAGCCACTTATTAACTTTTTCAAATTTTTGAGGTCACACAGTTCATTCAATGCGAAATTTCACACATTAAATGACATCGGAATATTTACAATATATATCATTGGGAATCCAACATAACATTCTACAATTTGTTTTGTTATTGCAAGTCGAAATTCACATTGCATATATGCATTTCAAGGGCTTCTATCTAGCACATGAGTAAAAATCAGGTTTTCATTTCCAAATTTGGCCAAAACATGTTACCCACATTCATGGAATCACCCTACAATAATTGGGTCATATCACTCATTCTCTCTAGATCCCTTAGGCTCAATCCCCCATTTTTGTTATCTTGTATATTTTTTCTAAGCCACCACTATCCATTTTTTCATTTGATTTTTCCATACTCCATAAGAAATTACTTTGAATTGACCTTATTGCAAATATAATTTTAATATTAGTCACAAAAATGGAGAGAGCATAGGTTGGAGATATTACAAGACAATATCAACAAAAACAAGGTGCCTCGACATGTTGAGAGATCAAAATGACCGTCTATCCAATTTTTTCTCCATCTTATCCAGAATCTTAGTACAATAGTTGGGGCATTTGGGAGAGTATGATAAGGGAGACCCAAATATTTGGTGGGAAAAGAACCCCAACAAAATCTTAATATTTCTGATAAATTTTTTTGAACTGAAAACTTCACATTGAAGAAGGAAACCTTAGACTTAATCATAATTATAAGAGTGGCAGAGGAATCAATGAAGTATTTGAGAAGATTATGAATATAATAGGATTCTTTAACAGTTGGTACACACATAAGCATTGTATAATCAAGAAACTACAAATGAGACATGAGGATATTGCTGTTATCTTGTTGGATTCCAACCAAATCATCCTCAGAAAATGCAGCTTTAAGGAATCTTCCAAAACATTCAATCATCAAGATGAACATAAAGGAAAGCAAAGGGTTTCCTTGATGAATACGTCACATGAGAGTTAAGGTTCTAGATGGATATCCACTAACTGGGATGGAAAAGAAACAGTCCATTGGGTCCATGTAATACCTTGATTTTCTAACCCATGTATGCGACTAAGTATTTGCACCGTGAACCATTGTAATGACCCTTCTATATGTTTAATTTTTTTATGGATCTATGTGAGATATTTTCTTGTACTATGGGGGATAACTAATATAATCTAGGTCATGGTTTCCCTAGGAAAAAAAATCAATATAGACAAAGAAATTTATATATATTAAATATAAAGAATAATCTAAGCCAACAAATTAGAAATTAAATAAAGGAGAGGAGTGGAAAATGAAGAGATTCATCTAAAGAATGCAAGTTCTAACTAGGTGGAAACACCTAAGAATTAACTAAATATAGTAAACACCTCCTCTACAAATAGTAGGGAAAAGAATGCCATGGGCGAATTTTGTTTGTTAAAGATAAGAGAGTAATACAATCAATAGAGAGAGAGAGAGAGAGAGAGAGAGAGAGAGAGAGAGAGAGAGAGAGAGAGAGAGATTCATAAATCTAAAATCTAAAAATGAACAACCAAATAAAAGCATCTAGCCAATGGTATCTACTTTCATATGACCAGATCTATGTCCAATCATGGTGGAAAATATCTATGGCCATAGAATGTAGAATAAAAAAGGTGTTCAGTTCTAGTTGATAGGAAACTACCTGGTACACACACAACAACAATATTGTCTATAAAGATAATAATATTGGTTGTATGTATTGGAGATGTACATTTACCATGGATATTGGAAAGTGAATTGTTGAGTTGAGACCATAGCTAAAGGGCTTATTAATAAACATAAAGAAAATATGAAGAGTAAATAATTCCTAAAGTACACGGTAGAGAGTCCAGGACTCGGCTCAGGGGCGATTGTGGAGAAACCAAGACTAGATTTTCCTACACATATATGGTTTAGTGAGTCATGGAAAGACCTGCAACAGTTGTCATTTTATCAGTAGAACCTAGAACAAATGACTCCCTAACCCTAGATCTTGCAAATCTTATTACTATGCTTATGTTGAAATGTATGTATCTATGCATGTATTAACTTTTATGTAGTGAATCTAATTCTATGCATGCTTTTGTAAATATGTGATTATTGTGAAATTATCTAAATCTATGAATGCTTGTAAACATCAATATAAATGAACAGTTAAGCATGCCTACATTGTAGCATAAATAATACTATGCATTTGTAAATGGTAATAGAAATAATATTGTGTATGTGGTGTAAATAGTAAGACAAACAATGTTGTACTAGTAAAAATAATATATTGTTATTATATGGTATATGTATCTGTTATGCTAGATAAACATAAAGTTAAATGATCTATGCTTGTAATAAGAATATAGATAATTTGTAACATACATATTGTCATGTTATAATTATTATTGTAATTTAATGGTTAGCCTAACTGTTTCATTAGGAAGCATAATCCAATACAATCGTACTGGAATTTATTGAATTTTCCTACCTACTACATTTGGCAGCAGAGTCTAGGAAAATTAATAAAAAAATGGGTTGTTGTATTCTAAATCCTAATTGGAATTCGGCGTCATATTCTACATTAATTAAATCATAAACAAAATAGAGTTTTGAGTCAAAATTGTGGAATTGGGCCACATATTATACTATATTACAATTAGAAAATAAATGAAAGACAAAATAGTGCAATATATAGATGTATGATTATACCAATGTAACTATGATAAAGATATCATAATAATAAGAGAACTATAAAGTATATGTAGATTATCAATCCTAGCCTATATGCATGTTGTTCCCAACCCAGTCCACTTTTTCAAGGTGAGTAAATTGTTGGACCTTCTCAACTCACATTAGACTAGATGATAGAGGTCATTACATTGAAATATCATCATCATGAGTCATGTGTCAATCTCATTAGAGGAAATTTGGGGTCTAAACTGGGCCTTATAAGAAAACGTGGCAAAAATAAATTTTGTGAGTTGGAATTCAAGAACCAATAGAATTTAAATAAAATGAGTCAACCATAATGGTTGAATTGACATATTTGTCATAAAAGAAAACTACTTTTTTTGTTCATATTTTCGACATATCTCCGTGTGTTTTTACTCAAATTTCAAGTGGGAGAGATCGTTGGATGTGGAATTTCATTCCACATCCAACGAGTACCCACACTACATACTTTTGACAGACCCTACTACCCCAAAAATAAGAAATACCTAAAAAAACATGATGAGGATATCATCATCATGTTTTTCAAGTATTTATTATTTTTGGGGTTGTGGGGTCCATCAAAAGTACACAGTGTGAGTACTCATTGGATGTGGAATAAAATTCCTCATCCAACGAGCTCTCTCGCTCATAATTTGAGTAAAAACATAGGGAGATATGTCGAAAATACGAATAAAAAAGTAGTTTTTTTCATTCTTCCTCCAAAATTAATAACTATTATTTTATTATTTTAACCATTACTTTATTATTTTAACTATTATTTTATCATTTTCCTTAGGAGGCCCATTTTAGACCTCAAATTTCCTCTAATGTTTTCCTAATCCCTAAAGTTTCCCTAGCTAAAGTTGATTGAGTTTGAATTTCTCCCTAGCTCGTTTTCCCCCTCTATGACGGTTGGTATTCTTTTTCCTAAGGAAATATGTGTCGACTCTATTTACCCTCATGTAAGGTGCGTCAATGCTCTATCTCCAACAACAAAGTGTGTCGGTGAAGTTTAGAGAGAAAAATATTAAGCTTCAAGGCTCTTCTCGAAAGTGGATGAGATGGAAGACTGTCCCTATCATCTAGGTGAGGTGGAATTCAGTTTCCTAACCTATGGGGAAGATCCCTTAGACTCCTCATACTAATAATCAACCCACTATATCCCTTTATCCTTATAAATTGAACCCTCTCTCCATTGTGAAGCTAGGAAGGACTATGGTACTTGTTGGAGGAGATAGTCACTTTAGCTGACTAGACTCATTCGTCGACCAATTAGAGATTAGGTCGACCTCATAGGTCATGTCGATTGGTTGAACAGACAGGTAGTTATTATAAGTGTTTTTTAAATGTATATATAGGCTATTGAGCTAGATAGATACTTGGTTCAGTTTATTCTATGAACCCACATGTGTATTGAGTAATATAATATATTATTCTATCCAACATTCTTGTCTCTTGCATCTATTGTGTTTATATGAATTTTTATGTGTATTACTAGTAACCTTTCATGCTGATTGATAAAAGCATTGGATCTTTTTCCAATAGTACATATACATATGAAATGAATATGACCAAATGATCTCAGAGTAGGAGATTGAGAACTAGTGGGAGCGTAAAATTGCAAACTATTTGCAGAATTACGCTAGGAGAAATAGAATGAATATTGCAAAAGCCAAGGAGAAGTTCTTCTCTAAGAAAAATGAGAGTTTGTTGACTTTGTACCGCAATATTTAGAGAATATACTGGATGAATCAACAGGCTGAAACTAAATACAAAGAGTTACTCTAGAACTTGACAAGAGGTGGATGTACAAATTTGTCGGAATGGTTCGAAAGAATCGTAGACGAGTTTTGTGAAGAACATGTTTTGGAAGAAAGGGTCTTTGTTGAAAGCATCCAAGAGAGGTTCTTTAACAACTTCACTAAACAATTTCTTTGTTCGGTACCAAATATTTTGTTCAAATTTCTGATTGACCGGGGTACAAGCCAAATTTTTGAGCCTCGTCCATTATTAATACAACTTCCATCTAACACCAACTAGGAGGAAAAATAAAAAGCGTCAAAAAAAATTGTTGAAGAAAGGGAGTGGGAGTACTTTCTAAGAAAATAAACAGTTCCACCTGGGCTTACTAAATAGTTCGGGTCGGATATGGAGGGGTAGTTTGTCATGTTTTGGGGTTGAGTAGAGTAATTATAGTTGACTGTGAAGACGCCACTGCTAGCAATGAAAATTCAGGCCAAGAAGGAAATAATTCAAATAGTGACTCACAAAAGCACTCCATATTTACAGAAGATAAAAAGAAACAAGAAGTGTAAGAGAAGGGAAGAACTTAGAGAGCATGCCATTGTGCTCCAAAGAAGAATGACCACCAGAGTGACAAAACATGCTGAGAATTCACCAGAGTCGAGTCATGATTTACAAGAAGAGGGAGTAGATGAAGAAGTGTCATCGATGGAAGAATATTTTTTGATAGAGCAGCATGAATCTCTCCAAATTGATATACGCCAAAATATTAGCCCCCAGTCTTCGATAAATTCTAACCAAAGCGCCCAAGTGTAGGAGATTATTGAAGAATACCTAAGACTATGAGTTGGCGAGTTTGGTGTATGGAGTCGACTAGATGACAAAGGAAATGATGTCGACCATCTTGTAATTTGCTGACTGGAAGAAGGAATCTAGATTACATTTCAATCATACCCATCTAATTGTAGTATCCATCTACTCTACCTGGGACATGAAGGAGAATCCCCCCAGCCAATCACATCTTTAGACAATACAGAACAATCAAATTCACAAGAAAAGATATCCTAGTTACAATAGTTCACTTGGATATCGAAACAAGGAGTCGACATTGAGTGACAACTTGTTGAGAATGGACTGACAACTACAAACAAAACCTTCGATGGAAACAAACGTTTTTTTGAATACAGATGTGAAAAAAATAAGGTTACAAGAAGTATCCCACCACCCCCACCACCACCTGCTCCACCAACGTCGAAATTTTTTTCGAATACAGATGTGAAAAAAATAAGGTTACAAGAAGTATCCCACCACCCCCACCACCACCTGCTCCACGGATGCCTGAAGGAGACACTCACGTCGGAGACATGGCGCATGTCTCTGCACACATCCCCCTCTATAAGGGCGATGAATATCCCATATTACATTGGTTCGTCTGTTGTTTGAACTGGGAGGCGAACGTTGTTACAAATGAGGATCGACAAACGGTGCAATTCGTCGGTACTCTACGAAAGAGGGAACTTACATGGTATATGAAATATACCCAAAAAATGTCGAATTCCATGAAAGCATAAATTAAGCAGCAATTTCTATCATTCTTTAAAAATCCATATGTGAAGCATTTGGCTACATAGAAATTAAAAATGTCAGTCCAGAAACTAACAGAGACTGTCCAGGAGTATGAAAAAAGACTAAAAGACCTACTCAACCAGCTGGATTATAACATATATGAGAAATTACTAATCCAACGGTTTGTTGGAGGGATTTTATAGAATATATGGATGCACATTAGACTGAACACATTTAATACCTATGAATATGCACTTAGGAGGGCGTTACAAGTCAAAATGGTCGAGGACTACCTAGTGCACCCTGCTGATAACCATATAGAGGAATAATTGGAGATAATGCAAAAATCACTATAGGATCTAAACCTCAAGGGCCAAGACGTCTAGTGTACAAAATGCTCAATGACTGGACATAATAAAGATAATTTCCAACAAGACATTGGTCGACAATATGTACACTTCATTCAGACAAAATGCTTTTGTAACATCTTCCAGGAGCACGGTCTACACGCGAAAAAAGATTTTTCATTCAATATGAATAATGAAAAAGCTTCATGGTGCACAATGTGTGAAGTCAAAAGCCACATAACAGCTGACTGTCACCTAAATTTGAAAAAATGATAGAACTACCCCAAACAAACATTGTTGTGCAAAATAATAATGATAACATTCTAAGGAATAACAATGACCATAATGAACAAAGAAATAGAAGGTACGAAGGATGAATATATGAGCACCGGTACGATAATAATTATCATGGGGGATATGCAGGTCAAGGCCAATTGGGAATCAAGAAAACCGACAACGACAACCAATCCAGTGCTACACATGCTTGAACAAAGGACATCTACATGCTGAATGCCCATAAAAATATCAAACTGATCTCAAGTTTTGTACCAGTTGTGGTATTGGAAATAACTCTTTAGAGGATTGTCCCACAATGCTAGACAAAATTGATAAAAATAAGAATGTTAACGTCTTGTCAAATATTTCAAAGTGTGATGTTATTCATATAAAGAATTTGCAAATAGTCACTAGACAAGGTACTAAAATTGGCAATGACAACCCTAGAATAAGTAAGATAAAGAACAAAGATGACTACCCTAATCTTGTAATACGTAAGCAATTATATAATGATGAATCGAATATTTTTCAAGAATAAGCTACACAGGAAGCAAATGATGATAATCAGCAAAAGATATATCAAGACCTAATTAATCTAATACACAATGAAAATTTCGTTGTGCAATTTATTGACTTATTATACATTATAAAGAACAAATATGGCATGGATAAACAAGCTAAGAGTATTTGTAGTTTAAGACAAAAAGATAAAAATGACGCTGACCCACTTTCCAACTTAGAAATCAAAGGATACCATGTCCGACAAGTCGTTCTTGACTTCGGATCTAAAGTAAACATTATGATTAGAGATACATGGGAATAGTTAGGCATACCTTGACTGTTTGGTCACAAAAATACCACATTTTATTCATATTTCATATACAATTTGTTTCCTTATTCCTATTTTATCCTTCCATAAAGGCATTAATATCCACCACTTTCATAATACATATCGTTTTATATTACCATTTTCCAAATTACTTGTTTTGAGTATCTTTGAGAGAATTCTTGATTAAATATTAGAAATTAATATATTTTTCATATATCTATCTCAATTATTTGTGTGATCTTTGAAATGTATAAATATTTGAAGATTTCAACCAAGGAGTATTCAAAAGCTTCCCAAATGTTTTCTCCATATTTTCAAGATTTAAAGGAGATAATTCAAGCTGATTTCAAGGAGAGGATTATGGAGAGAATATCTCATCCCATATTTGTTGGAGGATTTGAAGGGATAAGTTGAAAGAAAAGTGGGTATGTTGGATAATTTTGAAGGATAAGTTGAGAGGAAAGTGGATTGTAATTATGAGTATTTTATCTTGAATTCATGTATAAATAGGAGGGCTCTCTCCTTATTTTTAAGGAGGCCTCTCTAGTGGTGTGGAAGTAGAGAAATAGTTAGTTTATGTCTTTTGAGAGTTAGTCATAGCATGGATTTTTGATTGTTATGTAATAGAGATGATGCATTAATGCAAATCCTTTTATTCTCTCTCATGTTAATTTAGATTTCTTTCTTATGAATTGTTAACATAGATTTTCAGTGATTTCTTTCTTATGAATTGTTAGCATATATTTGTCATGAGCTCATATTTATTTATCATTTTTCATTTATAAATTATATTTTCCTTGTTTAATTTCAGTCTTTCTTTACCAAGTTTAATTTATGCAATTCCATGTTTTCTTAGCTTAGATTTATTTACATACAATTCCCTGTTTTCATAAATTAGATTCAATTTCAGTTGTAGAATAGGTTATTATCACTTCAATTCTGCATATATGTTACTTGTGCTTGTAAGTTTACGATCTCTCTAGGTTGACAATTAAATCATTGGATATGATAAATGATTTGTTTAATATTTTTCACCAACATTTTGGCGTCGTTGCTGGGGAGGTGCTAAAAGGGATCATAGTTTACATAGGTAGATAGTTGTTGTAATCTCCCATATCACATAAGGTTACCAATAACACATAATAAAACATACATAAATATAGAACAGAGACAAGAGACAAGAACATATAGGATTAAAACAGATTATATTATTACAATGAGTCCATACAATGCAGAGAACTGAACTGACAATTACAAAATAACTACCTCACGATTACAATTTACAGCCAATTACAAAATAACTACTTGTCGGTTTGGTGAACCGACGCAACTTTTTAGATAGCCGACCTAATATTTTGGTTATTCGGCCGACCGACTTAGTCGGCTGATCGACTGAGTTGGCCCATCGACTTAGTCGGTTGATCGAATAAGTCGACCCATCGACTTAGTCGGTTGATCGACTAAGTCGGTCCTGGTTCAAGTCAACTTATTGAATTGCTCCTTATACATCTCCCCCATGAACAAAACATTTATTCATCCCGAAGAAATAGGGGGGTACAAAAATCTGTTTTTTTGGTCTTTCCAAATTTTATTGTGGTGGACTGTGAAGACGCATGGTTGGTCTTTTCTGTACATAGACCTCGACAATGGCTGGAGCTGTGATGGTGAGATGATGTTGGAATTTTGTCCAACTCTTCAAACCTTTCTGGATGTCGATGGTTAATGTGGTTAAGCTTGGTAGGACTGACATCTTCTCCAAGATGGGAACTTCCACTATATTTTCCATGTTGGGGCCCAGGAACTGGATCTGCTCTTCTGCAGTGTCGATGATTCATTTCATCTATGGGCAGATGATGTCGACTTTCTCTAAGTTGGGGAGAGCTTGTTGCACCCACTGATGTGCTTCCCTTTCCAATTTCTGTAGTTTGGTGGTTTCCAGCACTATCTGTTCTTCTATCGTCAGCCTAAGTGCTGCCTCCGTGGTCTTCCTACTCTCAAAGTCCTGAATCCCTTGTCGAGTATGTCATGTCTATTCATAAACTTGCCCATAGTGAGTAGGCCAGTCTCTTAAGACTTCTTCCGTTATGACAAAACTCCTCCATATGGTCTTGTAGTACTTTGTATGCTTCCGAGAATGTAGTGTGTTGTGCTAGTAGCAGTCTGGCAGTCTCCTCCTTCTGTTCCTCCTTAGTTTCCTGAAGGTGTACTTGGAGGGTCGACACCATGCTCTCGAATAGATGATACGCTCTTTCAAGCGGTCTATCTGTGTCGACTTCTATGGGGCTTGGTATGACAGAATGAGCTAAAGTCCTGCATTTGTCTAGAAACTCGACCTATTCTGTATTTTTGTCTGTGAGTTCTTTGGTTTTTCGCTCAGTCCTTGTCTTGGCTTCTTTGGCTATAGTTTTGAGGAGTTGGCCCACCTCTCTTTCAGTCAAGGATCTTGCATCTCTTAAGGTAATCTGAAGTCTAGGAGTCTTTCCACGATGCTCCTTCCTCTTATTCTACTTTTCTTCTTCTGTCTCCTATGTACTTGCAACAATTGAGGGGGGGCCTTTGGTTTGTGGGATAGAAATTGATGGTTTCTCTAGCTGGGGAGGTGGTATGACCACCTTCGGCTATGTGGATGTAGTTGGTTGTGGTAGGTCTACTTGTGAATCAAGGGGTGGTGGGGGTGGTGGAGATGGTGATGGAGTGGGGAAATGGTCGGGGGTGATGGGTTTGGGGGAAGTATGGTGTGGACTTGTCTCGAAAGAGATGTCTTCTCCCAGTGGTGTAGTGGTTGATAGGTTAGCTTGGGGTTCGGGGTCAGTCGGTTCAATGGTAGATGTCACTTGTCCAATCACGTCTCCTTCTTGGTCGGATTGTCATGTGAAGGTTGACGTGATGTGTGCAAATACTGTGGGTTGTGTTCTGCTACTTGTATAGAGAGGAGCCTGCGTGGAAATTTTTTGGGCCGACTGAAACATGTCGGGAAATGTCTCGAAGAAATCTTTTAGCTCAGTATCTTTGGCAAATTTTGCTTTCACTATCTTCGGTATTGCGCTTTTGTATAAGTCGAGGGGGCTGACCAACTGTTGTGCTGGTGCTTGCTCTTTGACTATTTTTGTCGATGATGGAGGTGGAGGTGTCGACATAAGATCGACGATGTCTTCAAGCATCGTCATTGTTTTTGCCTTCTTTGGTCGACCTTCGAGGGCTCCTACGTCGACAAAATGTTGGAACTGGGTTTCGACTGGTACTTTATTTGTGGAAGAATCCTCTATAATGTCAAGGGCCGTAGCTGCCAGTTCATCTTCATCATCTGATGATTCGACAATGATACGTTTGCACTTACCTTTTCCTTGTTGTTGTTCTTGTGCTTTGATTTTCTTCCTCGCTGCTGCTATCTCATTGGCGAGTTTCTGAATTATGCCTTTTGTAATAGCATACTCAGGGTTGTCTAGTTCGACTTCGCCCCTCGGTTCTTGAGTCAGAACGACACTTTCTAGAGCCAGAGGAGTTGTTTGCTGCTGTTGTTGTGGCTTTGGTTTTGTCAGCTATGGTTCTGGTCTCTTTGCGGTCAGAGGTTTGATAGTTATTTGTACTCGACCAGTGGGTTCGACCGGTATGTCCTCTGACACAAATGTGCTAATGTAGAGGTTGATCTCGTAGTCTTCCTCTTTCTCTTGGTCGGTAAGTGGCTCCTCAATTGAGAAGTCAACCTGTTTCGCTACTTCTGGCACTGGTATTTTTGTCTTATCCTGTCGATACAATTCTTGAAAGATTTGGTCGACAGTTGGGTAGTAGTCGAGGGATTTGGCATTGGAGGCCTCGCCCTGCATATACCACACTGAGGTATGGTCGAGCTCCGACTGTATGTGGGAGTTAACTGGTAGATTTTGTTGGATGTTCTGAGGTACCCTCCATCTAGTTTTGTGAACTTTCAGTTGTTGGAACCAGTTCTCTAGGAATACTTTCCCATGCTCCATTTCATGTGGGGTTCCTTTCTAGGAAAAGGGTTTAAACCTATACATGTCGAACCTTGATGGTTCCTGGAAGACTGGGCTTCCTTATGGACAGATGTAGTACATAACAATCCATAGGATGAGGGAGGGGAACTTGATGATTCCTCCCGTCTCTTGGCATCGCTCGCAGACGGTTTTTATCATGTCGACGACATAGTCCCCCGATTTGTAGATTCGATCGTCGGTTGCAATAGTGTCGACGGCCTCCAACATTTCTAACTTGAGGTCGCTACCTCGACTTGCTAATCTGAGTGTGATTGCGATGATTTTGGCCACAATCTATGGCATTCTAGTTGTGATTTGGCCGATCATCAACCCTTCTGATTTTTTCCCGAAAGATGATCCCATAAGCTCTTTGACTAGTCCTTTTTTTATTCTAACTGGTACAGGGTCTCCTTTGTTGTATAGGCCAGTCAGTTTCGAGATCACATCCCCATAAATTTTGATCGGTTCATCAAAGTAGAACTGACCATTGCGATATCGGTTGATAATGAATTTTACAGCAGCTTCTTTTGTCCCACCAAAGCTTGCCATCAGCGGTGCATTGGAATATCCAAAGAGGGTTCTGCGTCAGAATTTTTTCGCTACTTGAGTCATTTCCTTGTCGACAAAGGCCCACTCTTCGATCTCGGCCCATAGTTTTTTCCATGGGCCCTCCTGCACTTTGGATTTTTTGATGTTCTTTAGTCTGTGGACCAAAGGTGTATCCACAGCCTATATCTCTTTCACCTTGGTCAATGCTCTGGTCTGTTTGGGGGCCATTGTGTCCATTTGGTTGAGTTTACTACAGGGTTCTTGGTTTTTGGTTGATTGAGTGTTCGGATGCTTTGGGTGTAAAGGTTGCGGTGAATGAACCTTCGACAATCCAGTATTTATAGGTGATGGTGTGGTTGTGTGCGGTAATGTATGTATTAATGGTGGAATTGACGTTCCAGTTGTAATACGTCAGTGTGCACTAATGGTGAATTGCTTTCGGTGCTCAAGGTCATAAATGCGCAATGGGACTATCGAGGGTGTTGACTGGTGTCGGTGTGGAGAATGGTCGACAGGAATGGTCGATGAAGATGGTCAAACATCAGGTTTAGTATCGATTTTTATTTCTCCCATTTCTTGGACTAAGCCTTTTAGGTATTTATAGTCCCTGGCAAAGACGTCTTGGAACTCTCTTAGTAAGTTCACGATTTCGGTGGTCTGTTGGGCATTCCAGTAGTCACCAATTTTTTTCTATTTTTGGTCGGTCGTCACTTGAAATGTTGACCTCTTTAGTTTTTACTTTGGCATCTAGCCACTTTGGTGCTTTAGCTTCATTAATCAGCTGACTTCCTTCTTTGAATTGTGAGAATGCGGTAGGGAAATCGGCTGGAGTCATTCTATCAATATCTTGTTTGTCGGTTGTCGCGACTTTCAGGATCAAGTGGATAGGTTTTGTTGTTTCAACGTGGTTGGATTTCCATCTGAAGCTCTTGCCTTTTGTGTTTTAATTTTCTAATTGTAAATGGGTCGACTGTGTTTTTGACCATATTTGTAAATTGTTACAATCCTTTATCTGTCGATGGTCTTGGGAGGGTTGTTTTTCGGTCGGTTGGATAAATTGTTTAATTAGTTTTGCTGTCTCAACCAGATTTTCATTTTGAGGTATGAAATTGAAGTCTTTAATAAAATTTTCCCTGAGTTCGTGCCAAAAGAAGGTTTCACCTCTAGCTTCCTCCATCTTATACCATTATTTGGCAAGTCGGCTAGGGTTGAAGGGAACAAATGTGGCCAGGCTCGCTCATCTTTGTATCCAAGTCTTCGCCACTCCTTTTCACAAGTTTTGATATGTTCTTCTCGGTTTTGACCTTGGGTAAAGATAGGTATCTGGGCTTACTGGGTTAACTTCTTTCCTCCAAACCTCTCGACAAAGTAAGTCAAAGCAGTTGTCCAAGTCTGTAGTTTTGTCTGATGGGTGTCCCACCATCTAGCTGCTTGACCTGTAAATGTTTCAACTAAGCGTTGAAGTCGGCCATGTTCACCAATATTTTTAGATACTTGTTCGACGTTCATTACTGGTGATTCCCTCTCCTTATACCTTGGTAGTTGTGTAGTGTTTAAGTTGGTCGATTGTAAGGTAGGGCGTTCCCTTATTTCCTTTTCAAATATTTTTGGGATAATTGATACTATGAAGCACTGTTGGGTGGGATTTTTTTGTACTTTTTGTATAGTCTAGCACCCTCTTGCTTGTGTTTCATAATTCTCAATCTCCCAGTCATACAATTCAGCGTCTGAGTTATAACTAATTGAGTCTTGGTTACCTAAGTGAATTTCTCCATGGATGTTTGGTTTTGTGTAGTCTGCATTGTTGTGGATTTGGTAAAGTTGTCTGACATCGACTTCTTCATCAATAGGTTCAGTCCAAGGTTCCCCTTGGGATGGATGAATGGGTACGATGACCTTTTGACCATTTCCTTTTAATTTGATTCGTTCCTTGTCCAAAGATATGGATGCTTTCATCTTTCTTCCCCAAGGTCGACTGACTAGTGCTGGGAAGGAGCTAGATCCTTCTTTTGGGTCAATAATTTCAAAATCAACCTTGGTCAAGATTCCTTTGATGGTCATGTCGACATTTTTTCAGACCCCAATGGGGTCAATGAGGCCTTGGTCGGTGAGTTTCAAGTAAATGCCTGACTCATAGAGTCGAGGTCTTCCCATCTGTTCCCAAGTATCCCGAGTCATGATATTCACTTGTGACCTGAAGTCGAGCACGACTTGTCAGATGTGGTAACCTTCGATTTCTAGGTCGACAAGTGGGCCGACATCACTTTTGTCTTTTTGGTTCAAGCTACAGATGTTTTTTGTTTTTTTTCCAGGGTTGGTACCTTTTATTTCATGCAATAAGTCAATGAACTGAGATACTGATTTGTTTGTTTGAACAAGTTGGATTAGCTGATTTAATGTGTTGTGTCGACTGTTAACGATGTCTTCTTGTTGTGCAATGTCTTGAAATATGTGAGTTGCTTCTTGATATGTTTGTTTTTCCTTCATAGGGTCAGGATAAACATTTGTGTCTTTAATCTTACTAATTCTAGGGTTATCAGGTCCTATTTTTATGCCTTGTCGAGTTACAATATGTAGATTTTTAGTAGTTATTACATCATGTTTTTGCACACAAGCCAAGACATTAACATTTTTCTTGGTATTAATTTTTTCTAACATAGTAGGGCAATCCTCAAGTGAGTGATCACCTACTCCGTAGTGGGTACAGAATTTGAGATCATTCCTGTCCTTGTATGGATAGTCTGCATACCGATGACCTTCTTTGTAAAATATGAAGCACTGGGTGGGTCGACGCGGTTGTGTGTCGTGATTCCCGGGGAATCGGCCTCTTCCTCCATAGCCTTATTGTCAATTTTCTTAGTGACGCTCATATCATCGGCCATCATATCTTTGTCTGTTCTGATCATTTGGTGGATTGTTTTGATCGTTATGTTGCGCCACTACATTTGTTTGGTATACCGTGTGATAGTTCTGTCGGTTCTTTAGGTTTAACTGACAGTCAGAAGTGTTATGACTTTTGGTTTCACAGATGGCACACCAGGAAGCCTTTTCGTTCTTCATGTTAAATGAGCAGTCTGCTGTAGAGTGATCTCCGTGTTCCTGGAAAATGTCGTAAAAGGATTTGGTCTATACAAAGCAGACGTCTTGTCGGCTATATTCTTGTCGATAGTTATCTTTTGCGTGGTCGTTCGTTGAGCACTTGGTGCACTAGATCTCCTGATTCTTGAGGATGAGCTCCTTCATATACTTCTGTACGTTCTCAAGCTGTTGTTCCAATCTGTGGTCCGTGCGGTACACGGGTATATCCTCGTCCATTTCAACCTGAAGAGCTTTTTTTAGCGCATCCTCGCACGTTTTGAACGTCTCTAGACTAATATGTCGACGTACATTTTGCGATAGTCCTGCAAGAAACCATTGAATTAGTAATTGTTCATCAATAACATAATCCAATTGGTTCAGTAAATCTTTCCACCTCTTTTCGTAGTCGCGGACGGATTCTCCTTGCTTTTGTGAACTGGTTTTGAGCTTCTTTGCGGCCAGGTGCTTAGCATCTGGAGTTTTAAAAATGACAAGAATTGTGCCTTAATCTCGGCTTTTGTCGCTCTGGGTTGTCTTTCTAAAAAGTTCATGTACCACATCAATGCCCTTTTCCTTAAGGATCCTGTGAACTATGCCATTTGTCGATCTTCATTTGTAACCTGGTTGGCTTCCCAGGTTGAATCGCAGATGAATAAATGTCATTGGGGGTCTTCATCTCCCTCATAAAGAGGAATGTGAGCTGATCCATGACCCATGTATGAATCACTTTCACTGCTTTGAGAAGTTGGCAACGGTGGAGGTGGGGGTGGTGATGAGGGTGGTGGGGTTATTGGTGTATTCATGCCTGCGGAATTCTGGTCAACAGAACTTTTGTTTTTGTTGGTTGTTGAGTCTTCGTTGACTTGCAGTTGGTTGAGGTTGACTTCTGCTGTCGATGGTCCACTGTAACTATTTGTTTGTAGGTCTGATTGGTTGATTTCTTCTAAAGCTATATTTTGCGAGGGGGGCGCTCCTTCATGTGTCGGTAAGAGCAAGTGGATACTTCGGAGGGAGGCTGCCACTGGAAACGTCACCCAGTTCCCTCCCACCAGTTGATGTATAATAAGGTGTCGTCTAGGGTATGTTTCATCGCTTAGTCGGCTCCATATAGTGAAGTCACCAGCTCATAGTCAGAGGTCGTCCTCGACAATAGTCTGTATTCGAGTAAGCGAATTCAATGGGGAAAGGGTTGTTCCTTCACTGGGAGCTCTTAATTGCAGATATTCTAGCTGCTCTATCCACACTTCTTCCTCCTTAGGGGACGTTTCTTGCTCCACGCCCTCTTCATGTCGGTCATGACCTGACTCTAGCGAATTCTCGTCGCAGTTGTTCTCCCTAGGGTTTTGTCCTATGTGCAGCTCTAAGGCTCTTTCACGTCTTGCTTGCCTTCTCTGGTGTCTCTCATCCCTTTCTATCTTCTGAATGTATGACATACTTTCATAGGATATTATTCTCTTGAGGTCCTCTTCAGCCGACTTCTCATTACTAGTGACTGATATCAGATTCTAGTCGACTAGGATCCACTATGCTCTATCTTCGACACATGACCGGCTACCCCCCCATAGCCTACCCGACGCTTTTAGAAATCCCAGATAGTTCATTCTATTTGCTTAGGAAGTATTCCCACTCCCTTTCAGCAATGAATTTTTTCCACTTCCTCTGCTTCTCCACCTAGTTAGAGTTTGTTGGCTGTTTGTGAAGTGATGGACAAGGTTCGACGATATGTGCTACTTCTTTCTCAATCAAGAATTTGAACAGCAAGGTCAATAGGGAACACAAAAATTGTTCAGTGAAATCTGTGTAAAAATTCTCTTAGACAGTTTCCACTGAAGTTCTGTCTTCGATTGCCTACTCCTCACAAAAGTCGTCAGTGATTTTCTCAAACCACTCTGACAAATTTGTTTGGCCTCCTCGGATCAGTTTTTCTAGCAACTGTTGTTCTTTAGTTGCGTCCGGATTTCTCATCCATGAGTTGCTTCAAGAGTTGGGGCACTGATTCGACAAACTTTTCATGCGTTTCTGTAAAAAATCTTTCTGTTTCTTCAGTGACTGTTAATCTGTTCCTTCTTGCATAATTCTGCAAATAGTTTGCAATTTTACGTTCCCACCAGTCGTTAATCTCCTGCTCTGGTATCATATGTGAGCATATATTTCAGTCATGTACTACCGGCAATGGAACCAATGTTGTAATCTCACAGATCACATAAGGTTACCAATAATACATACTAAAACATACATAAATATAGAACAGAGATAAGAGACAAGAACATATAGGATTAAAATAGATTATATTATTACAATGAGTCCATACAATGCAGAGAATTGAACTGAGTTCTTGTTTGGCTCAACATCCTAATATATACAATTTATAGATGGTTACAAAATAACTACCTGTCGGTTCGGTGAACCAACGTGACTTTTTAGATAACCGACCTAATATTTTAGTTTAGTCGACCGACCAACTTAGTCGGCTGATCGACTAAGTCGGCCCATCGACTTAGTCGGTTGATTGACTAAGTAGGTCCTCGTTCAAGTCGACTTCTTCTAAAATAGTTCATTTTTTATTACATAGCAAGGGGGAGGGGAGAATGGTAAGACAAGAGGTAAGGATCTACACATCCACTATTGTGGGGTGCCCTAAAGCCTTGTTGTTTCTACAAGCATGTTTATTTTTTTTGCAAACTATTTTCTTTTTCTGCAAGAGTGTTCTTTCATTTTATCCAAATGCGAGTTTGTTTTTACACAAATTTTCCCTTTTCATTTTTGTCATGTAAAGTTTGGATTGCTTTAATTTTTGGGATAGCCTTTATTTCATACTAACTTTATTTTAACTTTGTATCTGTTCATTTTTTGTTTTGTACTAATTTTTGTGCACTTTTTAGTTTTTGTTTTTGCACTTGTTTTGTACTAAATCATTTTGTACTTTTTTTTTTTCATTTTTCATGTACTTGTTACTCATTTTTTAGCATTTGATTTGATTTTGGTAAAATCATTTTAATATGAGCATAAGCCTAGAGCAACTCACTCAAATCCTAGCAAAAATCGAGATCTCCTCTTCTCTAGAGGAGGATATCATGATAGTAGCCAAATATGTAATTACTCCTCCTGACACGAACATGGAAGAATTGAGATTCGAAGAATGATGCATATCAGATGAGAAACATCTGTTCTAATTGGATATTGAAAGTGGAGAAGAAGGAATCTCGGGTGATCAAAATCATGAAGAATATCAAGTAAACAAAAGCTACATCAAACAATGGTTACAAGTAAGTATTAGGTTAGATCAGTTTTGTTTATGTTTTTACTTTGTTAATTTACATTTGCAATACCTAATTTCACATACTTTCGAATATATTAGATTTCATTTTTCAAAATATAATGTCCCCAAAAATTGAAAATAAAAAAAAAATATATTTTATAGGCTAGTAGAAAACTACCTAAGAGGATCATTATTACTCCTGCGGAATTATATGAGCTACTTAACTTCCGATCTCTTTAGAAATTCCTACACTGCCTTGTCAATATCCTATCCATCCAGTGATTATTAGTTCGCTTACTCCCTATGTCTTAATTCTGTTATTTAAACTATTTGTACATCTTAGTTATTATTGTCAGTGAGTTAGTGATTTGTATAGTTTATTGATTTACTTATGCACATGTGTACTATGTTGATTAAGTATAACTAACTTAACTTTGTTGATGGGAATAAAGTGGTGGAGTGGTGGGACTAGTTCTCCCATGATAATTTGAGAGGTAAGGTATTACTTGGTTACGCAAGCTTACTTAGTTCAATCGAACTAAGGAACCTTTATCTTTTGCTTACGCAATTTATTACTTGTGAAAGGATTGGATGTATAGTGGGTTTATAGCCTTGGTCGTTGATATCTTGCTGTTAGTTATTACGTTACCTATCAAACTAATTATCCAACTTGGTAAGTGTCACTATCCTCAATTTAGACACTACGGCTAAATTTCCTGTATATTAATTATTCTTCATTATGGTTTTTACTTCCATCATTATTAGATGTCATTAATATATTTTCATGCTATGTATATTTTTACTATATTCTCTTTGAACATTTCCTATGTTCTTTTATTGGCAGGTTAATTAATGGTTCGAGAGCAGACTTGAATTTGATAAAGTGAGAGATTTACATGGCATATATTTTATGCCATGGTGCTTAATCCTAAACACCTTAACATTATGGTGTTAAAACCTAAGCTCTAACCTATGTACTAAACCTTATCTACAATCCTAAGCAAGGGTATTAAACCTTTGACTGGTGCATCATATGTCTAAGTATTATGATAATACTTAGCATAGTGCAAACTTAGAATTATGGTAACGTTGATGTTCAAAGTTTGGGGCGTTGATGTTTATATGGTATGAACCATACGATACAGGGTTTAAGAATTGATATGGAGGGTGGAATGAAACATTACCTTGGAGCAAGTCGTGACTATGGGAGTGCGTTTATGGAAATGATAATGGGTTCCAACCTGGTGCATTTAATGCTTGTAGGAAAATGTGACAGCCTTCCCATTAGGCTTGGCTCACGATGGATGTGTAATGCATTTGACATTTGGGGTTTCTTTGTTTGGCTTTGCATAGAGGTATAGCCATGGAGGTGACCCATAGCTTGTGAAGGTAAGCCCGCTTGAACTCGTAAGTCTATACATTAGTTTTGTTTTCAGTTTGGAAGGGATGGCATACTTCTCATCCCTGTTGGGTTTTTGGCTTGCAGGTGTCGAAGGGGATGGAGGGAAGCGTGGCTACAACATAGTGGGCTCACAACATTGCATTCGTGGTCATGGAAAGACTACTCATTAAGATTGTGCTTGTCCTCCTTCGATCCTGTGGCAGGGATTCATTTTGCATGGATGTTTGGTTGGGGTTTAATACTGTAGCGAATTCAGTTTCGCCTTTGGGCTGGAATACAGACTTGGTTTATTTTAATGGAGGCGTTATGCCATGTCTTGATGCTTAGGAATTTTGGCTCTGTGTATTGTTTATTTTGGTTATGTAACCCATTATTTTTGGTTTTGTGCTTTTAAAATCCATGGGCTGCACCATTGCAAGCAATTGTGCCATAGCCCATTGGCACCCTGTGTAAAACCTTTCCCTCAGCCTTCAATTGCAACTCTATACAAACATTTGGGAAACCCTATGTAAATAGATGTATGGTTTGATAATACATAATGGTTACGGTGCCTACATTTTAATTTAATATTGTATTTAAACTAAGTTGGGGTTTTAATTTATAGAGGAATACGCCTTACCAGTTGCTCTGTGAGTGAATGCCATCGATTAGCTTGGTTTATGTACTAAATCTATAGTGTGGGTAAAGGCCATGCTGTTAATGGCATGCGCCTTCCCACAGTGCTGCGATAGGTTTGTCATTTATATTATATACAGCATCTGGTTATTAGGTGAACATTGGAATTTGTTTTAAATCATGGTTTGGATGAGGCCGTGACTTATATGAGCACTATGTATTAAATCATTGTTTGGGTTTCGTGGAGGCCAGGGTATGCAGACCCTCGATGGAACTCATTGTTTTTATATAAATTGGACTCTATATTAACTTGTTTAATGACTGAATCTGTGCTGTCACCAGAGTCCCATGACCTCTCTGCTAGCATAGGCATTTTACTTAACTCTATAAATATTTTTAAAGGTTTTAATATTAAAGTACAGCTCGCATACGAATTCGTAAAGCGTGGCCTGTGTCAGAATGATTATGGGGTTTGATTGTTGTAGGTATAAATAATAGGTATGGGTTGTTTATTTATGACATTACCTTGGGTCTTTACATCCATGGGAATTGATATCTTGAACTATGTTGGAAACGATGTAATGTAGTGTAATGTAATGTATTTTGATTATATTACTGTTCTTATTGTGGATTTTAATCTTGTTTAAACAATGGAGTTGTAACATGTGAGGATCGATACCACGACCTCTATTTATTAATTAGAACCTCTGTATGTTAATACAGAGTTATAAGAAATATTGCTTGAAGAAGTTTTACATGGATTTATGTTGTGATAATGAATTATGTGACTGGGTTTATGGTTAAGTAAAAATGGATATTATATGGATTTTTTTTAGATATAATGCAAGTACTTATGGCATTTTTAATGTAGATTGTTTATATGCTTACAGACCTTGAAAGGTCTTAGATGGATTATTTAATTTTGGAAATGAATGCATAGATAGCTTTTTAAAGAGATTTATAACTTATAGTTTATATATATATATATATATATATATAGTTATTTATAAAAGAATAACACTGGTTGTAAGTGATACCCTAGAGAATCTATATAGTATATATACTTCTTTAAACATACTCCTATGGTTAATACTACTATAATATAAAAAAGATGTCTCTACTGACACATGTAATATGTCAGTAGAGATATAAGTAATAAGTGTACATTTAAAAGTAGCAGATCTAGATTTACCTAGTCTACAGTATTAATTTCTAAATATGAAATAAATGCAGAACACAAATTGTAAAGATGGGAACTTAGCTATATACAACCTATGATCATCTTTCCAATCATATGAGTAATTGAAGGGAAATAAAGATCCTAGCAAAACCTAGGTAGCACATTAATTACCTAGGGTTAGTAAAATATATAGAATCTTTTACATACAACACCATGCATTTACCCTAGAAATGAACTTTGACATACTAAGAATTCGTACCTGTAAATTATGTTTCTGAAGCTCCTTTAATCGCTGAACCTGCACACTTTTCAAATAACCAGCATTATCAATTTTAGACAGATCATACCTCTTATTTTGATGACCAAATCACTTTGGAACTATCACGTTCCTCCCAACAATGATCCAGAACCATTCTTGGTTCTAATATGGATCCCCCCGAGCTGGACTCCAACATGCAAGTAGCTTAGAGCTCCTAAGGTAGGGTATCCTATTTGGTATTCAGATTCTGAATCAGTTCTCTTTTTCTTTGTAGGAGAAAATTCTCCAAGAAAATAATTGAGAGCAAAAACAGGTAGAATAATAATTCTCCAAGAGAAAAATTAGAAGCCCCAAGCCTTTGCTTGGCTTGAGTCTTTATAGGAAAAATTTTCAGTCAAAGGGGCAATTAAATCAAGAAATCCTTGATTTCTTGATTTAACCCTTTTTAATTTACTGGGGTAATTTTCAATTCTTAACCTGAGAACTTTTAACTAGTTTCTAGTTAGTCTTTCATAGTTATTTCACTATTTATTAAGTAATAAATAATAATTGGTGGAGTTTCTCTTCTTTATTTATTTAATTATATAATTATTCATAATTAATTCTTTATACAAACTATGTATAAAATACATAGTATTAAAATACTTGTTAACATTTGTCTTTGGACATCATGTATAATGATCCCTAGACTTGATGACACTTCCTTACGAAGGTCAAGTATATAAATGGATTAGGTATACTAGGCTAGGCAACTCTAAACATATTTGCATGTTGGATTTCCATCATATAACGTGGTAGCTCTTTAGTACTTTAATGATAATACAAAAGTTCAAAATTTCATCTAATCACTTATAAATAAGTATGATGATGATCAATATTTTTCTGGAGTCGTTTTCACTTGGAAGTTATTAAATTCTTTTCAGTAACCCCTAGCGCTTACCAGAGCCCATACTAAATGCCTATAGTAGGGAGTTACAAACATAGTGCAATTCTAGAGCTCTCACTCAACACTAAATGCTAGGATGTACTTGTACGATACACCCAAGGATACAATGGCCAAAGATCCAATGCTCTAGAGCTTATGCTCAACATCAACATGGAATGCTTCAGAGCTTATGCCCAACATTTCCAATTATATTTTCATGTCTTCCACATTTTATGCTCAACAAAAATGTAAGTACTCATGTGTTCTAGAGCCTCTCGCTCAACACAAAACATCTTATTGATCAAGTGCTTCAGGGTCCACACCCAACACAAACATTTCATCAATCATGTGCTTCAGGGTCCACGCCGAACACAAACATATATATACATATATATCATCAACAATTGTATTACATCCAATATACAAAACAAATCATCATGTTTATATGTAGTGGGGTCCTTGACCCAATATAAAATAAAACATCAATATAATTACCATGATCAATAAGCGTATAGTATAAATGGTAGGTCCAAAATTCGGGACATTACACAAAATCATATGTAAACATTCTTTTACTTATTTTACATGTATGGTTCCACTGGAAGTTTCACTACACATAAATGATTGTAAATTCCAATTAAAGTAAGGTAGGTAGTTTTTAGTTTTATTTCCAATTTAAAATTAGCATGTAGGATGCTTCAACTTGCTTTAATGTTTTGTTTACTAAAATTTTCATTTTTTCTTAATTACTATTTTGTTTTTAATTTAATTTTATTCTTTTAAATCTAAAAAATATTTATGAAATCTTGTTCTCTTTTCATTCTGAACTTTTGTTTTTTATAATTTTTAGTCATGCTAGGAATAAAAAAATGCATTAGGATTTAGTTTCTTTTAAATCTATGAACAATTAAAAAATAAAATATATAATAAACAAATAAATAAATCTATGTACTAGTTTTAGTTTTCCTATATATAGTTCTTTGTTTTAGTTTTACAATGCTTCTGTGTTTGTTTTAATCTTAGTTTTTAAAATAAAATTTTAAATTTTAAATTATAAAAAGTAAAAAAAAATAAAATAAAGTTTTTAATCCTTTGATCAACACCTAATATATAAATAATAATAATAAAAAGTTAAACAAAATATTATATATATAAACAATAAACATTGGAACAAAGTTTTAAAATAAAAATAAAATGAATATATATAATAATAAATGAAACTTTTAAAACAAATAATAAACATTATACATACATACATACATACATACATATATATATATATATATATATATTAAAACGATACAATTTCTAAACCCTCCATGCTGAAACCTGCAAAATAGTTGTACATCCTTTCATGTGCAACTTGCAAACAAGATTTCATGCCCAAACCTGCAAACATAAAAACAATTAAAAGAAAAAAATCAAGAAAATAACAAAATGAATGGGAAGTAATTACTTACTGGGTATAGATTGAGTTGCAAGTCCATATCCCACATGCAAATATCCGAAAACACCATCTCTGATGGAGCTGGTCGAATGGTGATGGTTTTTAACTGTAGGCAGATATCCCTGGATGGAAATCCTTGTGATAACGGGTCATCATCTTATTTTTTGCACTTAAAGCTCCCCTCTAATCCTCATGGTTATATCTATGCTCATAATATTTTAGTCTCCCCATTACATGTTCATTGCATTCATATAGTGGTGGAATGAGACTGAATTTATCAAACCTTGAAGTATATTTAGAAGAACTGCTAACAAAATAGACAACAAATTTCGAGGCATGAAACCTACATCTTCCCATAACGTGGGAATAAATATTTTGTGCATGTCTTCTCGTGGAGATCTGCTGCATCGATCTCATTTCATAGAGTAGGTGCAATGCCTTCTTGTGTTAACATCAGAGATCAGGATCCCACATGGTTTTTCTTCCAACCAAATTTGCAACGTATTCATAAATTTAATATCACTCCATTTCCTCTTCCCACATTCAATCGGTGCATCATCTACAATAATGGTAGGAGGGAAATCCCATATAATCCAGCTAGCCTTACATCTAAGTTTGTTTTGGAAACCAAAGATATCAAGTGTGATTGTACAAAACTGAATGATTTAATTTTCCGCCATATTGAGTGCAATCTCTCAAATGAAATCCGTCGCTGAGATAATGATCAACTATTTAGGGTGGATGGTTATAATGACAGTTTGAGCATCTCGTCTTCAATTAGTTTTTTTTCACTCCATCCTCTTGTAACCATCTAGTCACGATAACATTATAATGGTTCACCATCAAGTCCAGTATCACTTTCAAGATTCATGTGCTGGATCTAGGATGATGTCGTTTTCTGCAGCTCCATTAAAATATCCTTCCTCTATTACTTACTAGGAATATTTGTGTCATTCGTGTTATTTATGTTCAACTATGTGAGAAGAGATGAACTACAATATTACTCACCTTACGATGACGAGAGTTGCAGATAAAAAACCTGGATATTCTTAGCCTATGTTGTATCCTTTGTCTCTTTAGTAGCATCAATCGACTTGTTAATTAAATATTCTTTAAGCTCATCCGATCCTTCATCATGGATTGGTACTGCAGGTATTTTATAGTATGCCCCAATCCTTTTGCCTTTTTTAGAGGGGGTCCTTACAACAAAGTCACCCCCCATTCTACTCATATTCTCTCTTAAAGTCGTGCCATGTTAATTGAATCCATAGCTGATAAGATGAGATCCCCAGTATCCGATACATGGGAGCGACCAATAGATCACGCTAGCCAATAATATTTGATGTTGTTAATGCACTTGATACAAATTTTGATTCCAGACAGAGCTGTTGGGTGGGCTTGGCTACTCGGTAAGTCAACTTATTACTACAATACTAAAAGAGTATTGATCGTTCTGTGCATATGGTGAACCTTAATATGGATACAATGGATTTTAAATATTCATCGGTATTTGTTATTGCACTTACCCACATGAGGAGACACACTACTACAGATGGCTGAATTTTTTTACAAAATTTTCCCACAAAAAATTTTAAAACGTTGTTTTCGTGGAAAAATAGTTTAAATTTTTGGAAAAAAATTGAAAATGGCCCCGACGTTCATCTCTATTGTGACATTTTTGAACTTTCATCACAATTCTGATGACATTTCGTTGTTTTTGCGATGATAGTTCATGAACATCACAATAGCAACAAAAGGCCAAGAACCTCTCTATAGAGATGAAGTGCCAATGATAAAGCCGACGTTTGTTGCTTTAGTGACGTTCTTGGCCTTTCGTAGCAATATCGACGCCAGTTCGTTTCTCTTGTGACGAAATAATGTCAACCAGTTGTGTTGCCCTAGGATTTGTAGAGTGATTCATGTGACAAAGTATTTTAGTTTTCACATTTTACATTTATATAATAATGTTGACTAAAGGAGAAGGACCCACGGTCTTAAAAATTAATTTAATCTTATGGATGGGTTATAAGTGATTTAGTTTTATGGAGTAATTTAATCTTATGGATGGATTATAAGTGATTTAGTTTTATGAATGGATAATAAATAAAATTTAATTTAAAAGAAAAATAATAAAATAAAATGGATTGTATCAAAATGCAGAACCCTTCATTCTTTTATAAAAAGAAAGCTTTATAGAAAGAAAAGAAATGTGTTGTATTAGAAAAATGTTTTTAATATGGAAAGTTGTTAAAGTTAATTATATTATTGAATTTGGGAAGTCTTATGAACTTGTCACATAATCCAAAAATATGTTTTTAAGGGTTTGTTTTTGTCTAATTCAAGTTATGATACTAATGGGAGAAGAAGGTAATCAATTTCTTCTTATTGAAGTTATGAGAATTATGGGTGGGAGAAGAAAGTAATCAATTTACTCTTTGTCATTCTAGATAAGTTTCTTTGAAAAGTCATTAGAATAGGATAAAAATATTTTGAAAGAAAAGCATTAATAAATTAAATAGTATTTTAAAACTAACTACATAATTGAAAATAAAGAAAATAAATCTCTATTTAAATATTATTATTTACCTACATAATTTAATATATTTTTTGGATTACCACCTACCATTTTCATCTATAATGACCCCTTTCTTGTTTACATCACATATTTCAACTCAACTCGGTGGGAAGCTAGCTCAAGTGGTTGAGTGTTGTAAGTTGTGAGAAAAATGTCTCGGTGTCAAATCCGTGGGTTAGCTTTGTAATCAGAGCAAGGGGTTA
>LPNX010065324.1:340708-450050 GCA_001517045.1 Pseudotsuga menziesii | reverse complement strand
TATATATATATATATATATATATATATATATATATATATATACTCAATCTTATCCTATAATAATAAACCATATACTATCGATAATAACACATTTCAACTCAATTATACCATATAATAATAATAATAATAATAATAATAATAATAATAATAATAATAATAATAAACATTTAAGACATTAGACATTATATACTTCCCGTTAATAATTTAGTACTCTTAATATTTATTTCAATTCAATTCTATCATATAATAATATTAAACATTTAAGACATTATATACTATCATCCTTAAAACCCCTCTCTCATTTGCTACTTTTAATATTTGTCTCTTCTCATCGAAGGCCCCATGCTGGGAAATAAACTTGCATCTCATCTGCAAGATCATAAAGTAAACCGACTAGCCTTTCCTTTTTTATGTATCTATCTTATGATGAGTAGAATTTGTTAGTTATACATATAGTTAAGAGTGAGGCACATCTTTCATTTATATTTAGCAAATAAGAGGTAGAGGTAGGTGTCAAATATCTTATGATGGAAAGGATTTTATAATAAGGTATAATTGTTGAATCAAGTAATATGGTATTATGGAATTGTTTTAGATTAGGATGTGAGTAAAGTGATAATTATTTATAAAGATGGAGATAAAAATTGTAGGAAAAATTATAAAATTATTATGAGATAAGTTTATTTTTCAAGTTATTTGACATTGTTTTATAGAGGAAAATAAGTAAATGGGTTGAAAAAACAATGTCCAACTTATTTCTCAAGCAAGTTTTTACATAGGCATTCAACTATTAACCATTTGGAAACCATTAAATTTGTTGCAGCTAAGAAAACACAAGGGAAATGTAATATTAACTATCTTTTCTTGGTTGATTTTTCTAAATCCTTTGATACAAACCTTTGAATAAAAAATTGGTAAGCCATGTCGATCGTAGGAGTTTCAGTTGATTGGAAAGAAGCTAATTTTTTCTTTTATGGAAAGCTTCTTTTAGAATTGGTGGTACCATAAAAAAATAGTATTGAAAGAAGGATAGTCACCATCTATAGTATTAAGTTATTTTTTATTTATATGAAAAGGTCCTTGTAGAAATGTTGGTATACATTAGGGTGATATTGAGAGCTTGATCTTCACTTCCATCTTTTATTCTCGATCTGCTATGCGAGCTTCTTCTTGAGAGCACTCTTCCCATAGTCTGTTGAACTTGACTAACTTATTTCTAGCACAAATTCCTTGAATAAAGGAGTCCCATGATCTAGGGAGACCATTCAAGGTGGTCATTACAATCTCTACATTTTCCACTTCTTCATCTACTGCTTCCAGTTGTTCCTTGATCTGAGAAATTCTTGTGAAGTAAGACTGGATTTTTTCTACATTCTGAATCTTCACATTCTTTAGTTGGTTTCTCAGAGTCATCTTCCGGTTTATGTTCTTCCCTTCAACCAGTTTGGATAGGGCATCAAACATAGCTTTAGGTGTCTTAAGGAAGGACACATGTGGTATGAGGTGATCCTTGATAGATTTAGCAATGATCCTCTATACCATAACCAACTTCTTCTTATGTAAGGCCTTTTCCTCATGTCCCTATGGAACTAGAACCTACTCACTGATATAGGAGTCCAACTCATTTTCTTCCAGGACTAGAGAGATCCTATACTTCCAGGCTTGAAATTTATCAGCTCCCTCAAGATTTTCATCAAGCTTGGTATGATGAGACATATTAACTGAGAAACTCACATGGAAATACAAAATATTTAGATGTTACTAGGTCAAGATGTCGTATCTGGATTTAGAGCTGAAATCCTGCAGAGCTAGTTCAGGAGCAGATTAGGGTTTTGCTTTTTTAGAGTTATGTTCAACAAAATGCTTTGAATTTGATCCCTAACTTCTATTTTAGGGAGGAGATCAATCCAGGCCTGGGCTCACTGAAAAATTCCACTTTTGTGAAACTCCCTAATTTCCGGTAGTAGTGTCGAGTCCAAAACTGAAAAACCTCAGAATTGGATTCTGCTTTGATAGAAAGATGCACCCTAAGGAGGAGAGTTATTCCAACCTTCTTTTTCTAAATATCTATGGAGAGAGATCCTCAAAGTATGAATCCCTAGTTCCCATAGCTGCATATTGTCTTCTTCTCAGGTTAGCTCGGATACCATGTTAGATTTTTAACATTAAGCTAGAATAACATTAGGATCTTTAATTGAGAGAACAATAAGCACAACAATAAAACACAAGAGACAATGAACACAGTTTTTTTCCTTGAGGAAACCATAAATGGAGAAAAACCCACAACTTCCTTAGAGATAGAATCAACACCAAAAGTAAAACCCCAAAACAGTAAGATGATCTCCCCACAGCAGTAACCTCTTTCTTCCTTGCCCCAGTTTCTTTGTCATCCTTAGCTATACGCTACAACTGAGTGTGGATGAGTGTGTTATAAATAGAGAGGCCATCTCTCTGTTTATACTAATTCCCAACTTGACTAAAACCATACTAGGGCTGACCTCTCTAGGAGAGTCTAATAACCCTAGTGCCCCAGAACTGCGGGGACTTTAACATTTAGACAATAGGAGGGTTACCCATAATGAATTGACATGACTCGTTTACATTATAGATCCTCTTGATAGGAACATCGGCGCATGACATGACACAAGTACATCCTGGAATAAACATCAAGTTACAATACATAATAAATATAAGTGAATACATTCCAAAGTTACAATTACATCAACAAGTTTCAGTTGATTGAAAAGAAGCTATTTTTTTCTTTTATGGAAATCTTCTTTTAGAATTGGTGGTACCATAAAAAAAAAAGTATTGAAAGAAGGATAGTCACCATCTATAGTAATAAGTTATTTTTTAGTTATATGAAAAGGTCCTTGTAGAATTGTTGGTACACATAAAAGATAGAATTGAAAGTAGGGTAGTAAACATCAATAGTAATATTTGGGTGAAATAATGATGTCCTCTCTCACAAACATTAATTAGCTTATTTATATTTTCCTGAGAATATTGGATCAAGAAGTATTGGGAACATGGAATGCAAATAGCAATTTATGTTTTATTACTATTGGATTATGGCACATGATGTTATGTTTAAAAAAAGAATGTAGCCTCCAAACACATCTTGATGTATGAACTTTTTTTATCGCTAATTTGAAGTGAAATCTAATGCAAACAAGAAAATTATAGTAGTAATGGTATTTAGGATAGTGATATGTGATATAACCATTACATTTAATGGTGAAAATTTGGAGGTGGTTCATAATCATCATGATTATCATCATCATCATGATCATCATCATCCTAATAATCTTCATCATCATCACCATCATCATCCTCATGATCATCATGATCATCATGATCATCATCATCACCATCATCATCATCATCATCGGCATCGACAACATTGTTGTCGTCATCATCTTCACCATTGTCATCAACATCATCATCATCATCATTAGGATCATCGCCATCATCTTCATCATCATCATCTACTTCATCATCATCATCATCATTATCAACTTCTTCTTCATCATCATCATCATCATATTCACCATCGTTTTTAACATGTTTTTATGATGAAACATGTTTTTAACTAGTTAGAAACATGTTTTCATCACCATAATCATCATCATCATCATCATCAGCATCATCATCATAATTAATGATGATAATTATGATGATGATCGTGATGATGATGGTGAAGATGATGATGATGAATATGACGACAACGACAATGATGATGATGATGATGAAGATGATGCTAATGGTGGCAATCACGATGTCGATGATGATGATGATAATGATGATGGTGATCATGATGGTGATCATGATGATCATCATGATAATGATGATGGTGGTGATGATGATGATGATGGTAATGATGAAGATTATGGTGATGATGATGATGGTCATTATGATGGACACAATGATGATGATTATGATGATAGTGATGATGAAACATGCTTTTAACTAGTTATAAACATGTTTTCATCACTATCATTGTTATCATCTTCATCATCATCATCATCATCATCATCACTGATGATGATGATGGTGGTGGTGGTGGTGAAGATGATGATGATGAAGATGACGACGACGATGACGACGATGACGACGACGATGATGATGATGAAGATGATGCTGATGATGGTGATCATGATGCCGATGATGATGATGATGAAGATGATGGTGATGATGAAGATCATGACGATGATTATGATGGTGACGATGATGATGATGATGATGGTGATGATGATGATCAGAATGATGGTGGTGATGATGGAAATAATGATTATGATTACGATGACGATGATGATGATAAAACATGTTTTTAAATAGTTAGAAACATGTTTTCATCATCTTCATCATCATCATCATCTTCATCATCTTCATCATCATCATCATCATCATCATCATCATCATCACCATCATCCTCATCATCATCACCATCATCCGAGCTCATCATCATCATCATCATCTTACTGTCGACACAATTTGTGAACTTGAGAACAATTTCAGGCTGAATGACACAGATATTTGCTAGAAATTATATGATGAATGCATATTTCATCATGATCATCATCAATCTCATCGCCATCTTCATGATCATCATCATCATCATGATCATATTCTTCATCATGATCATCATTGTCATCACCATATTCATCACCATCATCATCATCTTAATAATTATCATCGTTGTCGTCATTACCATCATCATCATCATCATCTTCATCATCTTCATCATCATCGTAATCATCGTCATCATCACCATCATCGTCATCATCGTCATCATGAATCGCTTCCTCATCAACATCATCATCATCATCATCATCATCATCATCATCATCATCAACACCATCACCATCATCATCACCATCATCATCATCACCATCATCATCATCAATTGACACAAAATTAGTTATCATGACGATGTACTAGCAATTAGCTATGTCTTATATCAATATTAAAGGCCCTTTAACATTGCATATCGATTCATAGATCCCCTTCTACTTGGGTATCTCTAGTCAAGACATGCAGTGAGGTCCCTATAGATTCAAATGTTAGTGGATGTGTTCACTAGTCGGGTTGTCACCAAATTAGTGTTGTGTTTGATCATGATCACAACATCAAATGTCCTAGATTATTTAAAAGTACATACACAGATATGAATGTCATTAGGGAAATAATATTTTAGAAAATCCTAACTTTGAATATCTAAAAAGGCACATAAATCCAAAATCTTCAATTTCTTCATTTTTCATTATACATTATAGTCATTTTTCATAGTCGATCCATGACAAGGAAATCACTCATGAATGGGCATTGGTCTAGTTTTCACTCTACTAGAAATCTCTGTTACTAATTTTTTTATAGGTATGTTACCCAAGACAACAATACCATTAGTGTTATATATGTGGTTGCTTATGAAATTGTTATTGATATTGTGAATGAAAATAACTACAAATGTTATGATTGTAAATGATGTGCATTGAAATAATTATGGTCTTTAATAAAAACTTGGTCATGACACCTACCAAACCAAATAAATTAAGCATTAGTGTTAAAGTATATAAAATAAATATAATAACAAATAAATACCAACATGATGCATATTATTGCACATATGATACACAAAGTACACAACTTATGAGAGAATGGTTCAAACCTGGTTTTGTTTACTCCATTCATAATACGAACATGGTTAAAATAGTATGGGTAGGATTGGAGGCTTCCCAATACATAACAATCGCAATTATATTTTGTGGTATGCGAGTGGTAACTATAGCACTCTACCCACCAAGCACTCTCATCCCTTGAATACAAATCGATGGTGGAAATCATTTAGGGAATGAGTTTATCCTTCAAACGAAAAATAGAAAATCAATTTGGGATTTTTGTTGTGGAAAAGAGGAAAGTCGACGGTTTCTCCTAGCATTCATGCAACCCTGTAACCCTATCGCCATACCCATATGTATTCTCTGTCAATAATATGTGGGAACATACCTATAGCCATATCCATATGCATTATCTTTGCATGCTTGGGCAACCAATCCATCTGTTTTTTTCTTGTATACTGATACAACAACGATATATACCTTTCTATGGCTTCACCAAATCGATTTGTGGAAGGAAGAGAAGGCCCATTAGTATTTTGGGCTTGGCTCTGATTTTTATCTATTGGGTTTGATAGGGTTGCATTAAAAAATGTTTATTTGGATGAAGCATTGCAATGACATGGACAAGGGAAAAACTACACAACTCAACACAGTGGTCAATAGGTAATTCTTCATCTCATGAAATTTTTTTAAAGAGATATAACGCATGCTTGTGTGGTGACGGCTCCACACCCATCTCTATTTTTACTTGCTATATTTATTTAATGTTGTCAGTAGAGCCCAAAATCCTCTCACTCCCTTGTCCATTTTGAACTTGAGCCAAATCTATGCCTCTTGGTGATTTCCTATTTCCATTTTGCTTGCCAAAATTTTTTTTCGCAGGTTCGAAAGAGGCCATTCTATTCTGGTCCATTTCCAAGTTTATGGATATAGGTCTCACTTCTCTTGTTTTATGGGGGTATAGCTTGTTCCTGTATTTTTTTAGATCTAAACTCAAAATATGATCTTAATGACCAACTTTTTATTGTTTTTATGGTTTGACTATCGCTACTTAAGGCTCTGAAAATGTGTTAGAACATATTCTTTAGGAACTTTCCTGGAAGCAAAGACAAATGGATGACACTGTTTGAACTTAATTTCCAATTAAGCTATCAATTGATAATTGGTAACAAAGGAAATGCTCTCAAAAACCCTTGCAGATGTTACACTAGTTTTTGGGATAAGATAGATCTTTCAAATGCATAACCATGCTGAAAAATATCAAATCTATGGCTTCCACGGTCCACAGGTGAAGTCTACCGACTACATTACAAATTTCATTCTTCTATGGATATGGTTGTCTAGTATGAAGGGAGCTACTGATATGAGGCAATCGAAACAATTATTATCCTCACACATTAAGTGTGATTTTCACACCATTCTTCAACCTCCCTTCAGTGTTGTGATATTCTTTCCTTTTATTGTGGTAATGGCATAAAAAATTGTACCATGAATGTGATATCAACAGTGTATAAGGAATATATGAAGATATGGGTATGCATTGGAATTGCACAGTTTTTGTTGTTTGTATGAAGTCTATGTCTTCTTGCAACAATTTGTGGGAGTGAAACAACTACATTGTCATTATAATTACTAGTGAATGAGCCCACACTGTCAAGACTGAAAATGGTCTAAATAAAGGACATAAGTGTGGAGGATATAACCTATGGTTTCTAGCTTGCTTTATTTCTATGGTTTCCCTAGCTATTTTTTGCTATAGGCCAATTTTGGGCAAGGAAAAGAAACATCTGCACACTTAATAAGGCAGACATGATGTCAAAATCAACATCACAAAATGCATAGATGTTACAAGATGGACACCTATACTCAGGTTATAAAAAACAACATTCTGGGTGTGATCTCAGCAAAATAAAGGCTCAGAGATGTCTAAGAATAGCCATGGCAGAGATAAAACAGAGTATTAGATGTTTTACAATATTTTACATCAATTTTGAGATTTCTTTGCATTATTGAGCAACACTTATGCTTTCTCACTTTAAATGCTTCTTTCCAATAGTTTATCTTACAGTCTTAATTGTTCAACACTTTGAATTACATCTAATGAACTTACCATGATTGCCAATAGCTTTAAGGATTGAGTTATCTAGTAGCAGCTCTAGTGTTACAAGTACATTGGTTCATTAGCCTCACTAACCAAACTCTAATTCATGAGCCTCACTAAACTAAATTTTTGTTAGGTCTCCAAGATGAATAGGCCTTCGTGATCTCCTTAAGTCAAGTAATAAATGTCTAAGAAAAAGCCCAATGGACCCCAAAGTATTGGAATGCGATCTTTTTTACAATTTTCACAACTTTGGGTATCATAAGTTGTCATCTTGTGTGCATGAAGAAACCATTGGGGGGGGGACCACTAAATAGTAAATTCAATCACTTTTGTTCAGTTAAGTTTCCATGACAGGAGGGTACTAATCTGTCAAAATATTCCCAGATTGCAAATGGCCCTAACTCATTTGTAAATTGAACCATAGTGGGTTGCTTAACATGCATTTTTCTTCACCACTATACTGTGACCCCATTGACTATATAATATATTAAATTGTCAATGCAAAGTACTGCCTTTTGCAAGGTTGAGGTGATTGCATTTACAGTAGATAACATCATGCTTTTGTGTTCTCTAAATTAATGTCAAGGCACTCTGTAAGATTAAGCTTTTAAGCATTTTAACTCAGTATATTTAGGAGAAAGTTATTGTTATTTAGGAGAAATTTACTGTTGTATACACTGAAAATGTTTCCTTGTATATGAGTCAATTTTGACTCCAAATGTGTTTTTTCTCAGTTTTTGTTTAGGAAGAGTTATCAGAAATTGTGTAGCTTAGTATATGTAAGAAGGTCTAAGGCATAAGATACCTGCCTAGCATGGTTGATGCACATGCCATGCTTGTGTAGATTATGTGGGAAAATGTGTGCATGAGGTATATGGAAATATGCCCCTGCACCTATTTGCAAACTTTGAAATCCTGTGATGAAATTGGAGGACATGATTTCCTACGTTTGATTTGGGATTGCTAAATGCTCTTATTATCAACCATGTCAAGTGATTGTGGTTGGAGAAATCTAGTTGATAGCTAATAGGGAACAAAAATGTTTGACATCCAAACTGAAAAAACACAAATTTGTTCTTGTTGGCATGACCAGGATCCCTGTGTATGCCAACAGTGCACAAAAATGTGTGCTTGTTGCATTCCCAGGCTCCCTGTGTATGTCAACAGGGCACAAACAGGCTTTTGTACTTGTTGGCATGGATAGGATCCCTATGTAAGCCAACAAGGGCACACACATACCTGTTCCTACCAACATGCTTGTGTGTGCTCCTATTGGCATACACAGGGAGATTAGGTATTCCAACAAGAACATGTACATGTGGTATAACCATATCTTTAAGAACATCTAGGAAAAAAATGAGATGTGTATTCAGAATGGAAGGTTAATGTAAATCAGAAGTTCAAGACCTCTACTAAAGGTTATTTTCTGATGTTTTATACTCGGTGTTTCCCTTACATGATAAATGCAACAAAAATAACAAATTTCCTCTCATGTTAGAAATCTGGAAATCATTAAGTTTTGAATATAAGATAAACCATGGAAAATTAAAAATTTTATATTCAAACATTGCTTTAAAATATTAGATCTCTCAAACTGGTTAGATGTGTGGAAATTTAACCCAAGAGATAGAACAATTACACTCACAAAATTGCTATATAAACATGCAAAATTCACACCAAAGGAGACCGAAATTGGAGCATAACACTAATATGTATTGAGTGAGTGTACAATATACAACCTTATGAAGTAATAGGATTCTATAATATATAATTACATGAGAGAATCGAATGTATAAATATGCCATCCGAAATAGTAAAAAAGCAAGCTTACCAAAACTAGTCAAATCCCCCATAGGTGCATAAAGCAGTTTCCAAATCTAGGTAGATGCTCATGAACTGGCTCAGTCAAGTGGGAAATCTAAAGAGCGATGGAAAAAAAACTCATACATGCTTTTATTGGGAGAAAAGGATGGGGGATGATGTGGGAAAAAATCAAGGCAACTACACCTAGTATAGCTTTTCCTTTTTCCTTAAATAAAAAATAAAACAAGGCATCTTTTCAGAAAAAGCAGATATGCGCTTTAGAGAATATGGAATAAAGAAGACATGATAAATTTGGTTTCCAGGATGTTTCCCAAGTGCTCCATGACTCGGTTCTAGTATGTTTTGACTTCTAGGACATGTAGAGGGCAACTAGCATAGAATGGAATCCAGGAAACTAGGTAATAAGACAAAAATAATTAAATTAATGTCTAATGTAGGTAACTATGGGTTGATTATTATAAAACCCCCGCTTAGGCATAAATTTATGAGTAAATATCAGAAAACTATAGGGCATAGGAACAAGGCTTAGTCACCCTTTACATACTGCTTTTCCATACAACCAAGGAAAGAGGAAAAAACCCAGTGGCAAAATCCTCCCTTAAACATGGAAAGGAAAAACAAAATTTGGAAATATTGTCATCAATTATGCTTCACAGCATGACCAAAAATCCCCAGTAGTGATTTGAGATTGCTGAATGTATTCTCACAAAAAAATTTGGTGAAGATGTCTGCTACTTGTTATGAAGATGTACAGAAGAGTAGATCAATGCTACCATCATGCACAAGTTATCTGATGTAGTGCATATGGATCTCAATGTGCTTGGTTCACTTTATCTAGAATGGATAATTACATATTCAAATGGTGCACTGATTATCACAGTAGATAATAGTTGAAAAATTTGATTCAAAGCCACATTCTCCAAGTATCCCTTGCAACCACAAACATTGAGTTGTTGCATTTATAACTCCTCTATACTCTGCTTCTGTAGATGAGAGTTCTATGGCACTCTGCTTCTTGCTTGAAAAGTTGATTGGTCCTTCTGCAAGCATGAACACATATCCTGATGTAGACTTTCAATGTATGTTGTCACCTTCCCAATCACTGTCAATAAACCCAATCAAATCAAGATCATATTTTTCTTTGTAGAAGATCACATGAGTTCTTGTTCCTTGAACAAAGTTTAGGATCCTTTTGGCTTCTCTCTAGTGGATCTCATGAGGCTGATCCATGTATCTCAAATCCACACTAACTGCATAATATAGATCAGTTCGAGTGTGTGTAAGATAAATAAAACACTCATTCAACTGCCTATACAGTGTATTATTTACCATAGGAGAAGAACATGCTTCTTCAATCTTAACTCCTGAAAGGAAGGGAGTCTTTCTTGGCTTGCAATATTTCATGTTGAGATTTTTCAACAAATAAAAATCATACTTGGACTATTTTACTTTGATTCCATGTTGGGATTCAGCAATTTTGAGACCCAAGAATTGGCTCAACAATCCCAAATCTATCATAGAAAATGCATGGTTCATTGCATCCTTGAAGGAGGCAATCTCTTTCTTTGAACTTCTGTAATCAGTAGGTAATCCACATACAAGAAAATAATCATGAAAGAACCATGAATCAGCTTCAAATATAAATTAGGATCAGACTTGCATTGAACAAAACTTAGTGATAGCAAAAAATCCATCAATCTTGGCATACCAATCCCATACAATGATTTCTTTAACCTGCACACTAAACATGGATTAGAAACAAAACCATTCAGGTTTCTGCATGTAAATATCTTCAGTGAGATCTCCATTTAGGAAATCACACTTCACATCCATGTGATGCACTTTCCAGTGCTTCAAAGCTGCAATGGCTAGAGCTAGCCTTATGAAGTCCATCTTTTCCACTGTTGAAAAGGTTTCATTGTAGTCAATACAGTGTAATTGTGAGTAGCCATTGGCTACAAATATTACCTTATATTTCAAAGGTGAACCATTATTATTAAAATTACTCTTGAAAACCTACTTACATTGAACTAGATTCCTCCTTGGGGGAAGATCAACCAATTCCCAAGTGTCATTCTTCTGGAGTGAGCTGAATTATTCTTTCATGGCTGTTTTCCATATTGGATCATGTGCTGCATATTAATATGTATATTGGTATATTTTAACCATAATATATAACTTTTCAGCAAATAGAGGATATTTCACACAAAGGACACTCTCAAATTGAGATCTAGTCCTCCTAGTGTCACTAGGATTTCCAGCTAGTTCCCTAGTTGCATGAATGGTATTTTCTTCCCATTTTGGTCTTGTAGGAATTTTAGGATATGCAATAAAATCATCATTATAATACATATCAGAATCAGCAAACTCATTAGTCTCTTCACTTACAGTCAATGGATCTGGTGGTGAAGAAGACTCTCCAACTTCAACTGCTACTAAAGGCTCTTATTGGAACTGATCACTTCATTCAATGAAATATTTGTTAGTGCTCAATTTTATCAGCTTGTACCCTTTTGAATCTTTAGAATACCCAACAATGAAGAACTCTTGGATTTGGGGTTGCAGAGCCTTCCTCTTTTTAGTTGAAATTTTGCCCAAGCCTTTGAGCCAAAAATCCTAAAATGGGTCACATATGACTTGGGCCCACTCCAGGATTTCAAAGGATTAATACCATAAAGTTGCTTATGAGGCACCCTATTTTAGATGTAGGGTGCATAGTTTATAGTCTCGTCCCAAAAATTTGGTGGCAAAGTCTTAGCCTCCATTATGCAGATTGCCATTTCCTTTAGTGATGTGGTCTTTCTCTCAGCAACACCATTTTGCTGTGGTGTGTAAGGAATTGAATGCTGAATATGAATACCTACATCTTTACAATACTAAATGAAATCAAACTTTACATACTCACCACCATTTTCAGATCTGAGGATCTTGAGTTTTCTCCCAGACTGGTTTTCAACCAAGGCTCTAAAGAGTTTGAAGAGGTCAAAAACTTTAGACTTATGCTTTAGGAAGTGAACCCAACAAATACCTGGAAAATTCATCTATGAAGGTCAATGCATATTTGTATTGAATCATGGACATACAAGGGAATGGACCAACAATGTCGCTATGGATCAGCTCAAGAGGTGCAGAGGTTCTCTCATGACTAGCTTTCTCATACTTGTGCTCTGGCTTTTTTCCTAGGATACAACATTGACATAATCCCTTAGAAAACTTGATCTTTGGTAACCCTATGATCATATCTTCTTCACTCAAATCAGAAATATACTTATAGTTAATATGGCCAAATATTTCATGCCAAATATTGTTTTCTTCATTAGCATGAATCAGAAGAGAAGAGGGGTTTAAGTAGGGTAGAAAATGGGAAAACTTGTATACCTTTGAAGTGTGATCAACCACACCTTTTGCTATGAGTTTACGATTCGAAATATCAGTGATTTAAACATCATCAGGGGAGAATATGACCTTCTTTGGATACCCAGTATGATTCATTTGATACACTGACAAGAGATTAGAGGCAAGACCTGGAACATACAAAACATTATTGAACTTACCATGGTTAAGATCAATCCTTCCCTTCCCAAAACTGTCAGTGAGAGAGTGATCCCCCAAAACTATTGGTGGACCTTTCGACATGTAAAGAGAGGAGAATTTCTTTTTGGTCGAAACCATATGTCTAGAATATCTAGAGTCTACGATGAAGCTAGGTGAACTTGATGTGCCAAAAACCAAGGAATGTACTCTCTCTCTCTCTGTCCTCTGAATTTGATCCTCCTTCCCTCTTCTTTGAGCAATCAATAAGGGAGATGTTATTCTTCTCTAGGAGTTGGTTCAACATGTCAATTTTATTCTTCATACAAGAGCTCTTAGGATGATAGCCCTTACTATCATATCCACACTTGCTCATTTCTCCTTTGTTCTTGTTCTTCTAGGAGTTCTCCTTGGAACATTGGGGCTCCTCTTGAAACTTGGTCTTGTCTCTCTTTTGCTCAGGTGTATTTTTATAGTTTTTCTTGATTTTTTAATCCACCCTTGAATCTTCAGCAACCAGAGCTTGGTATTTGGAAGGTTTGATTGTGCCCATCATCACCAACTTATCTTGTTGTTGTGTGAGGGATTCCATGAACTATACAAGCTTAGGCATCTTCCAGGATTGAGTTGTTAACTTGGTAGCATGGAAGGTAAAAAGAAACATTGAATAGTTAGGACAAATCTTAGAGAGTATGGCCAAAACTAGTTTCTCTTCCTTCCTTTTGATCCCACACGGTTTCAACTACAAAACAAGGGCCTTAAACTTGGAAAAGTAGAGTTGAAATGATTCAAAGCTACTGGGACTAAAGGAGATAAGATATTTCTCAATTTGATGTCCTCTCATCTCATTTGTATTTCCAAAAATATCTTCTATATTCTCCCACACTTCATTAGGAGATGTCAATCCATCAATATGGAAGAGGAGGTCTCTTGAAATGCTCAAACAAAAAAGACCATAGGCCTCATCCCTCTTGTTGTGCCATTTAATTTTCTCTGTAGCTGCATTGGGATCTACCTTAGTTTCCATAGTCACCCTGTAGAGACCTTTCTCTCTCAACAATATATCCATCTCATATTTCCACTCAAATAAATTGAATGGAGTCAAGAAGATCTTCTGAGATTGGTCCATACCTCAAAAACTATGCCCTCCAGTCAGCAAAATGCGCTCCCAGTCAAGATGTTGAACCTATAATGAAAATTTGGAAGGAGAGAACTCTATGTACAAAGGATTTGATACAATTTTGAAATTTAACCCAAGATATAAAACAATTACACTCACAAAATTGCAAATCAAACATGCAAAATTCACACCAAAGGAGGCTGAAATTGGAGCATAACACTAATATGTATTGAGTAAGTGTAAAATATCCAACCTTATGAATTAATAGGATTATTTAATATATAATTACATTAGATAATCTAATTCATAAATATTCCATTCAAAATAGTCAAAAGCTAGGCTTACCAAAACTAGTCAAATCCCCCATAGGTGCATAAAGCAGTTTTCAAATCTAGGTAGATGCTCACGAATTAGATAAATCAAGTGGGAAATATAAAGAGGGATGGAAATAAAACTCATAAATTATTTTATTTAGAGAAAAGGATGGAGGATGATGTGGGCAACTACACCTAGTCTAGCTTTTCCTTTTGCCTTAAATAAGAAATAAAACAAGGCATCTTTTCAGAAAAAACAAATATGCGCTTTAGAGAATCTGGAATAAATTAGACATGCTAAATTGGGTTTCCACGATGTTTCCAAAGTGCTCCATGACTCAATTTTATCATGTGTTGAATTCTAGGACATGTAGAAGGAAATAGCATAGAATGGAATCTAGGAAACTAGGTAATAAGACAAAAATGATTAAATTAATTTCTAATGTAGGTAACTATGGGTTGAGTATTCTAACAATATGTTAAAATATTATTCAAAACATCATAGAGATACACTAACAAACATCAAAATCTTGAACACAGCTACAAATACTCAAAGGTAGTAAAAGTTTCTGTAATAACCAAACAATGGGACATAGCATTCAAATTCAGAAAGCATGAATTCATTTGATTTTGATAATGATTTCAGTACACCTTTAGAATCCAAAGAAGCATATCTACTCAAGTGGTAAATAATAAGAAAGCATTGCCTCCTAAATTATGCCCTTGAAAATCTTTGTGACATTTCTAAAGCAAAGATCAATTTAAACAAGTTCTTACTGCAGTGCTCACCTTGCCTTCATGTAGGGTAATCTCATTGCACAATATATCCATGTGCATAGGACAGAGGATAGATGCACCTTTAAGTACATTGGAATGACTCCATGAATAATACCAGAAACTATTGACTAGACCATATTTGTTCAAAAATATTTAACTTAGCTGGGCCAATAACCAAGTAAAATTCTACTTTATTGCAACATCCCACCTATGTTTGATCTATTCTTTAGATTCTGAAATTAGTCCTAGAAATATTATCAAGTTCTTTTGGATTTATTTGTGGCTACCATATGAAAGACAAAATATTATTTTAAATCTTATTGCATGGCCAACCACATGTGCTTCCAAGGATAAAGGACACATTTAAGGTCTTAGGGGCCTATGAAAACAAAAGCAACACTATACAAATTCAGTGTATTAAAAGAGCCTAGTATCAGAAAATTGAAAGGAATTCTTGTGTGAAAAATACACCAACTTAAGGATCCAAGTGGACCCACATGATATCAGTCACATTCTATTTTTATCGAGTCACACTAAATAACTTGAGGGAGGCCGACCTATACATATACAAATATGGACCAATATTTATAGGCTAAATAGGGAGCTATTTCTGAGGGAGAGTTTGAGATTTGTGAAATAATGTAATCATTGAATACACAACTCATTGATACAATTTGTCATATGCATGTTTTTTTACCAGTCATCATTTTGTGGCTATTTTTCATGGATACTGGAATCGATTAGGACAGGATTTTCTTCCTTTCTTGGAAAACCAAAATGAAAATTGATCCTGGTACAAGGGCTCTCCTGTCACTATAGGAATTCTAGATGATACTTTTTTATCTTAGATGCAAATATTGCATTGTCATGCTCTCCAAGAAAAATACCTTGAGCGACCATGCTATGTTCGAGAGGTGCATTCTATGCTTGATAAATATGCTCCAAATGGCATATATTCCTCAAACTATTAATACTACTAGAAATTGTATAAACATGAGGCCAAAAATTAGTAGATTGGTCATGTAAAAGATCATTTATTATACATTTGAATATGGGAAACAAAAATGACAACTTATGTTACTTCAACAAAATATAGCATTATATTGGGAGAAATATAGAGATATCATGTTCAACCAGGATGTCACAAAATATGTACCAATATTCCTTGGATGGATATTTTATAATTCTATATCAAATACCATTAGAAACATGCTATTTGTTAATGATGAGTTAGGTAAGGTACTGAAAAGTTATGCACCAAACTACTATTAAACTATGGCTTACCTCTTGACTGTATTCACTGGTTTTACAACCGATCAAATATCTTAAATTCTCCCTCCAATTTACCTTCCTATGCTAGAGTTTGACTATTCGAATATTAATAGAAAAAAAATCAAAATATCTATGGATATATAAATATATAATGGAAATACATGCCCTTTTATTTATGTTGTTAAGCAATGTACTCAGAAATTGGAAGAGAAACAATTGTAACTTTACCTATGGGTCCATAATTTTCTTCATGCTTGAGGGACTTGAGGCTAAAAATTGGTGCCCATAGCACTAAACAAGTCCTCTACACCTTGGGAATCCTTTTTACAATATGTCTTTTCTCATGAGAATTTGCCTGGATTTGAGAATATTTCAAACGAATTTTCCTAAGAGGAAACAAGACGAAATATAATTGCGCCTAGAGTGAATGAGATATAGAATCTATCCATCAATAGGAAGGTGAGGAGAGGAGGTGAAAATAGAGGATTCAAGAGGGGTCAAAACAAAAAGAATCATTATTTGAGTTCTTTTAACTAGGGGAATAAGGACTCAATTAATGTGAAGTGTTTCACATGCCACATGATGGGTCGCTATGCATCTCATTGTCCCAAGAAGAAGAAGGCTAAGGGAAAGTAGCAAGAACCTACACGGTAAGGAAGGAGTGAAATATATTTTGTTAGAGTGCATGAGTTAGCATCTGAGCATGATACAACTTTTTACATGGTTTTGTGCATTTCCACTAACGCTATATTTGGTGTAGGGCGGAAACAACCCTAGATAACCCTCTTCCCACTGCTATAAAGGTCTGCAAAATATTGTAGACTGTCAACATTTGGACAGTCCTATCCTTAATGAAATAACACCTACACTTACAACACAAAGAAAGTCCTCTTTTTTATAAAAAATTGCTTGTTGTTTAAGGTAACATTATTGCATAAGTATTGAAAAAGGAAATAGAAGTGGTGTGATATATTATGAAAGGCCTAAATCCTATTGGTTACACTCTTTCCTTACTGCATGACTAAGGCATTAAGTGATTGTGATATTGCTATTAGGACTGTCATATAAAGTCTAAAAGCTAATTACATTTGGTTATCATAAATTGTGGCTAAGTATAGAAGCTATATTGTATTCATTGAAACACATTTATTACACACATTTGTACTTAACCTACTCCTCTTGCATACTGCTGCAACAAAAACCGCCATATAGTTGCATCATTCTTCTTATTCATCAATGGAAATTCATTGGTTAATTATATAACGTTGCTATAACTCTGTCATTAAATGTTGGATATTTGAATGCAAGTGGTTAATGCTTATTTATGATGAATGATCTCTCTTGAGTGCTAAAGTGATATTGAATAATATTTTCCACTAATTTCATTGGATACATTTACACTTGCATCTACAAGCATTCTCTCGGTTGTATGTCTTCTTCATTCCTAGAATTGCAGAGTTAAAGGAACTGGTCACTAACTAAGGCATATAGAAGGTATAGTTTTTTTTTTCATAAGTGTCTTGAGGAGCATCAAAGGGCTCTCCCCTTGCAGGTTGTGACACTCCGAAGAAGTCGAAAGTGTGATTGAGGTGACATTGGATCACACTTTTCATGCATTTGTTCATCAAACACTAATCCTACTAGTTTGTCCTGTAACTGCATGGAAAGAAAAGATTGGAATGAACCAATACCATGTTACATGGTTTATAGAACATGTGGAACTTGGTTGAAATCAAGCCTAAGGAAGGGTTGTTCAGACAATATAATAGCAGACATGGAATTGCCACTATTAGGGAGAGAACCAATTGATTTGTCACAAGTGAGACCTTATTTAGAGATAGCATTAAATATTAGAGGAAATTTAGGGTCTAAAATGGGCCGTAAAATAAAATGTGCCAAAAATCAATTTTGTGAGTTGGAATTCAAGAACCAATAGAATCTCAATAAAATGAGTCAACCATAATGGTTGAATTGACATATTTGTCAGAAAAGAAAACTACTTTTTTTGTTTGTATTTTTGACATATCTCTTTGTGTTTTTACTAAAATTTCAAGTGAGAGAGCTCGTTGGATGAGGAATTTAATTCCACATACAACAAGTACCCACATTTCATACTTTTGAAAGACCCCGCTACCCCAAAAATAAGAAATACCTGAAAAAACGTGATGATGATGTCATCATCACATTTCTCAGGTATTTCTTATTTTTTGGGTAGCGCGGTCCATCAAAAGTATGCAGTGTGGGTACTCGTTGGAGGCAGAATCAAATTCCACATCCAATGATCTCTCCCACTCAAAATTTGAGTAAAAACACGAGGAGATATGTCAAAAATACGAACAAAAAAAAGTAGTTTTTTTCATTCTTCCTCCAAAATTAATAATTATTATTTTATTATTTTAACTATTATTTTATCATTTTCCTTAGGAGGCCCATTTTAGACCTCAAATTTCCTTTAATGGTGGATTCCTTTGCTCTTAAGGATTCAAGGTCTTACCATTAGCCTGTAAATTTAGTTCTCTCAGAAAATGCTAAATCAAGGTGCTGCTTTTAAGCTCAAAAAAATGTGGCTGCGACATACTGGTTTGAGAGAGAAATTCAGGAGTGATGGCAAGGAGGACTAACACATGGAACCAAGAAGTATGTAATTTACAGTAACCTGGAATATTTTATGGGGCAACTAGAAATATGGATTTCCTATACCTGTGTGAATAATTTTTAAGAGAGTTAAAACTGAAACTAAATGAAGTACCAGGAAAATAAAAGAATAGAGGCTATTAAGTGACCTCATGGAATAAAATTAAAGTACTAAAGTTGTTTCGAAGATTTGGAGATTCAATAATCCAAGTCAAAGTCATTTAAGGCCGAAGCGATGGAAGATCAATAATTTTGCACACAAACCCTAAGACTCGTTATTTATTTATTGAATTACATAAAAATTTATGTTTTGAGGTCTCTAAGAACTAGATTTAAAATAAAATTCATGACTTGAAGCCAAATTGGAGCTGTATTTTCAAATTTGGAAACTTTACCATTGCCACCACCTTTGTAATTTGTCATCTATGTTCTGATTTCTTAGACAGGAAAGGGTTTACTGATTCTCTTGTTTTTTTTTCCTACATGGAAGCCCTATGAGTTCATTCAATCATAATGACGACTATTTTTGCAAGAAATAAAAAGACAGAGGTTGTGATTTCAAATATGTACTAGTAAATGTGGAAATTATTCACACACAAACCATTCGACGTCAACAAACTTGTTATATTAGCAACAGACATTTTCGTTGCTAGTATGGAAAGTTCAACGGTTTTTTTTTTTAATTTCCTTTCATCGCTATAGCGACACCCCGCTCGTCACTATAGTGACCCCCATGAAGATTCGTCACTACAACAATGTACACCTCATCGTAAAAGTCTTTTTTTTGTAAAAAAATGGTATGCCATCACTAAAGAGATGCATGGTTCATCGCTACACCCACGCCAGTTCATCGCTAAAGAAACGAAAGTACGTCGCAACATGTTCTTTTTTTCTAAAAAATAATGTTGTTCGTCACTATTGCAATGACAACTTCATTGCTACAATAGTGAAGATTCATCTCTAAAGCAATGGAAGTCCGTCGCAACATGTATTTTTTTTTTTGTAAAAAATAATGCCATTTGTCGCTATTACGATGAAGTTGTCATCGTAATAGCATAATGAGAAAAGTTTTTTTTAGCCATGTGCTTATGAGTTTATTATATGTTATATAAAAATTTATTAAAAAATATAGAAATATATAAAGATATATATTAGTAATTAAATGTGGTGTTTTTTAAGCTAAAGATAAACATGACCAATATTTTTGTATATATACATAACTATATAAAAAAATTACTATTAACATATTAAATATATATATAAAGATATATAAATCTATATTTAAGTAAACCCTACAACTTCTTTTTTAAGTACTCTAATGGTTAACATTAAGTTCATTAAGTTGTCTATTTATATTTTTATTAAAGTACATATACCTCAGTGGAAAATTTCTAATTTGAAAAGATTGAAATATATAATGGTAAAAGTTTTTGACAATAGAAGCCCGCCAATGCTGTGCACATCAATATTTTTATAGATGCCTGCCAATGCTCTGCACATCAAATGCCCGTGAATGCTCTTGTTCAGACATCTTCATCACTGATATCACTGGAGCATTTTACCTCACCCATAGAGAAATATCTTCATGCTCGATTAAAAGATGAGCACATTCTATGGAGTAATGGGGCTAGGATTGCATGGGCCGCATGGGATGAGCATCCGCTGGAAATGATAGAGAGCCAGATCTGAAATACAACTCAACCATAGCAAAGCAGGATTAAGGGAACATTATCAAAACAACCCAGCAAGCCATCTGCGAACATCTAGTGAAGTTTGGTCCTTGTATTCATTGGTCTACTGCATAGATATCATTCTTAGGTAAATTCAATAGTCAATGATCTTATGTTAAAAATTTGGGCAAAACAGAAGTAAAATTTGGTATCTCCTCTTTTATGTAACAATTTTGTTCCTAAGAGTCTTTATTATCCATTATCTCAGTTTGGTTTGCTCTAAATTACTGACCCTTAGTACTAGGTGTTAGTTTTCATCACGTAGATTGATGGAATAATGCTGTAGAAACTACTGAATGTATATTTAATAGAATATCTGACCTCAATCATGACTGAGTTTCTTGTAGGTGGCTTTCCATGACTGATACTAATTATAAATTGTAAACTTCTTCACTCAATGTATGCACATGATATCCAACACTCATTTACACATATTACTTCATGACTATTCATCATTAAGATGCCACTAACATTTATTGCAGAAAACTTAGAAGAGAATTGACAAAAATGTGTAAAGTCTGATATAACTTAGTTACATGATAAATATTCATAAATTTTCACAACCACTTGCATGTAGAATGGATTCAAACACTCGTGTGGATATTCGACAATTAGGGGAGCTGTAAAATGGATTGAGATAATGGAAAACACCTACTATATTTCATAAATTTGAGATCTGGTCACATTACATGTTGCTCTTAATTCACTGGGCATGTAGATTGAGGAGAAATGTAGATAACTGCACAACATTAAATAAAAATACCCAATACTCCTGTAGCAACTCGTTTTCTTCTCAATGATCACAATAATTGCTCAGCTGCAAATCTAATCTGATACCTCTTCCTCAAGGGTGCCCCACATGATTTCTCAACACTCGAACTTCCATTTCTTACTCCCACATGATGACAGAGATGAGCCTCCTTGCTGCTAGGGTGACACAAAATTGAACTATTGTTCTCTCCTCCTGGTGTGCCCCCTCTCTTTGTTCAAATAAGTTGTAAATATGTTTTTATTAATAGAAAATAATAGGGGAACAAGAGCGCCCTCTCCTTGGGTAACCCACTGCTTTAAATATGCTCTTTCTAACTATTTTTGTGATCTGTTTAGCAGGTTGTGTCCATTCTTGTGAGTTGTTATCTTGGGTGGTTCTTCTGTGGTGATTCTAAACCTATTTGTGACCCTTACTATGTAATCCGTGAGCTGGTTTGTTGACTTGATAGATGACTCATGACTTCATGGGGTTTCTTTGACCATGTCGTGATCTCCCTCCTTCCTCTATTGATTTGTTATTTTGGGCATCACGTCCTCTAGGGATGCTAGACTCTTGTTGTGGTCTTCCTAAGCCAGGATGTGGACTATTTATAAGACCTCTATGGATGGACATGACGGGTTGTTACTGTTTATAATCCTAATAGGACTGGGCGTGACCTCTCTAGTATGTCATACTGTTTATTATCCCTCTAAGGGCTTGATCATGGACTATGGGAAGCCTTAAAGGCTGGGTGTGACCTCTTGAATAGGTTGTGTTTGTTTGTGTTCCCTCTAGGGCTAAGATGTGACCTCCTATACGACTGCAACGATTTGTTGATTGTCTATATTTGGAGCAGTGGTTTAGTGATACTCTTAGTGGTCCTCTCCCACAAAAATTTCAAGCCCAATATAATCATGTAATCCTTTTTTTCATTTTGAAGAAATGGTCCCCATAATTCAACATGATTAACAACATAAATATCAAACTTTACCCGGTAGAATGGACTATTCATGGTAATGTGGAATAGTATGTCACTCGACAACAGACACCTACTCACATTCCTATCCAATATTTTATTTTCCTTTCTTATAGTATCAAAATGGATGAAGGGTTACACCCTCGGTTATTTTACTGGAACAAAGAACATTGATGTGGTTCGAGAATAGGAACATGAACAAAAGAGGAAGAAGCATTTGAGCCCATGTCATGTCCTATTATCCGCGAGGGACCTATGGGTCTCCTTGATACTCCACCTGTTGCAAGTTCAATCAAGAAATATTCAGTTTTTTTAGTGTTCTCCTTTACAATGTTGATCCTTCTTTTCCTTCTTGTCATGTTCTAATATTCAAGCAATGTTCAGTATATTCCTTAAAGAAAATATCTATCACTTCTTTTGTTGTATAACTCCTTGTCCCCAAGAGTTATGCAAGATAAGGAACTTAGGTTCTGATTGCATCTCCCTAAACCCTTTATCTAAGAGTGATGAAAATATGGATTTTATGTGACCTTGTACTTAGCTAAGTAGATTTTGTTGAGTAAAGATTGGAATTTATCCTACATTTATTGAACTTATCTTAAATGCTCAATCAACCACCGTATGAACGATTTCCCCAAGGGACTATTTCAAGTGATAAAAATGAAAAGCAATCATTTGTGATGCCCCTATTAACAGGAAGTAAACACACTCAATGCTAATGAATGCTACTTAGTTATATTTAGTGCAATGAGAAATTAGGGAGAGAACAAAGCCAAAAAATGGATAATGCATTGACATAAGATATAGGATCGATTGTACACCTATTCCCAGTATAGAATAATAATATATAAAGAATAGAAGGGATCAAGAAATGTAGGGAATCCTTGTGACTCAGAATTGTGGAGAGAGTGGTGACAAATATTGATCTTGCTTATCATTACTAAAGCAATTACAAAGTTGTAACAAACTCCCTATGAATCTTGATAACTGTTAATTGTTGCTAAGTTGAGATGGGTTTATAATTCTATTCTAGGAATCAATTTGGGGTTTGTGGGAGTTGGTATACAACTTCAAGGAATCCATCACCAAGATGGGAAATTTTACCTCAATATTCAAATTAATGAATCAAAAGACACAAAATACTATATATCATCCTACAGTGCACAAAAGACTACTTCTAGAGCTTATGATTGATCTGCAACCCCATATGAACTTGTATTCCAAAATATTTGCATCTCTAGACTGGAAATGCTATAACTTTTATATTGTCTCCTTTTTCATCCATCCATAAAGATAAATACAAGAAAACTTGTCACATGCTTCATCCATCCATAAAGACAAACTATTCTCTATTGTTTAGGGAACATTTATGGAGCAATATATATATGGCATCTCTCCCACATAGATATATAATATCATTAACAAGATCAACACAATATTCAAGAGAACACCAATACTAAATTTCAGACTTGAAGTAAACTCTTCCAGATCAGTTTTCATTTATTAAAACAAGTAATACATGCCTGGGAAATGTTGGCTGTAAATGACAGCTAATGTTTGTTAACATAGACTAGTAGATTATCCCTTGAAGGGGCTATTTCCTTCCACAAATTCCCAGCCAACTGATTAGTGAAGAAGTGGGCACTTTATTTATATAATAGCTGAGCTTGACAAGGAAAAGTGCCCTTCCCACTGCACAAAGTTCTAGAATTATTCACTAATAGGTTTCTCACAAATTTCCTGAGTGTGTATGGTGGTCTGTATATGGAATATGAAGCCAACAACTTGTCCTTGTATTTTGTCGACACTAAAACCCAACATCTACGGCCTCTTGCAGTAGCTAAATGTGAAGTAGAGGATATGTTCACTGATAAAATAGATGCGAATATTCTTCCCACTAACCAATAGTGACCCCTGAATATGAATTTCATTATAAATATGAAGTTTCTTGATAACATTTTCCTATGCATCCTTTGTACCTTTCTTGCAGTGAAATGGGAACTCATAGATCTTCAGGAAAGTTGGAAACTATTGTAGTTGAGAATGCAAAGGATGAAATGGATAGTTGGATCACATTACGAGTGTGCATTAGATCTTGGGTTACTTTGCAACCATTAAGGAACTGAATTTGGGCAAAAAACGAAGACTAGATAATTTACAATCCCATTGGAAAGGTGTAGTAAGGGCATTTATGTTGATGTATTTGTAACTTCGGAATGTATTCATCTATGTATCTTATGTCTTGTAACCCGGTGGATATTCCGGGATGTATCTATTATGTAATTGAGTCATATTTTCATGCCCTGATTTTTCGATCGGGAGGATCTATTATGTAAAAAAGTCATGTCAAGTCATTTTGAGTAACTCTCCAATTGTCTAAGGGTTAAAGTCCCCGCAGTTTCAGGGAACTAGAGTTATTAGACTCTCCTAGTATAGGTTGGCCCTAGTAGGGTTTTAGTCATGCTAGGAATAGTATAAATAGAGAAATGGAGGCTCTATTTAGCACACAACTCATCCATACTCAAGTGTAGCTCATAGTTGAGGAAGGAGAAGACACTGGGGCTAGACAAGAAGAAGAATACTGCTGTCGAGATATCACTTACTGTTTTGGGCTTTTCTATTTTGGTGCTGATTCTATCTCTGAGGAAGTTGTGGGGTTTACTCCTTTATGGTTTCCCTGAGGAAAAACACTGTGTTCATTGTCTCTTGTGTTTGATTGCTGTGCTTTTTATTCTCTCAGTTAAAGATCCTAATAATGCTAGCTTAATGTTGAAAAACTAACATGGTTTCAGAGCTATCCTGAGAAGAAGACACTGTGCAGCTGTGGGAACTAGGGCTTCCTATTTTGTGGATCTTCCTCCACATATTTTCAAAAAAATTAAGGTTGAATAACTCTCCTCCTTGGGGCGCATCTTTCTGTCAAAGAAGAATCCAATTCTAAGGTTTTTCAGTTTTGGACCCGACACTACTGTCAGATATTAGGGCTTTTTACAGAAGAGGAATTTTTCAGTGATCCCAAGCCTGGATTGATCTCCTCCCCAAAATCTAAGTTAGGGATAAATTTCAAGGCATTTGGGTGGACAGAACTCTGGAAAAGAAAAAACCCTAATTTGCTCCTAATCCAGTACTACAGGATTTCAGCTTAAGTTTCATATCCGACATCTTGAACCTGGAAAGATCTAAAATCTTTTGTATTTCCATTTGAGTTTCTCAGTTAAGATGTCTCATCATACCAAGATTGATGAAAATCTTGAGGGAGCTGATAACTTTCGAGCCTGGAAGTATAGGATCTCCCCAGTCCTAGAAAAAAATGAGTTAGACTCCTACATCCATGAGGAGGTTCCAACTCCATGGGAAGATGAGGAAAAAGCCTTACATAAGAAGAAGATGGCTATGGAAAAGAGGATCATTGCTGATTCTATCAAGGATCACCTTATCCCATAGGTGTCCTCTCTGAAGACACCTAAAGCTATGTTTGATGCCCTAACCAAATTGTTTGAAGGGAAGAACATAAACCGGAAGATGACTCTGAGAAATCAACTAAAGAATGTGAAGATCCAGAATGGAGAGACCATCCAGCCTTACTTCCCAAGGGTTTCTCATATCAAGGAACAATTGGAATCAGTAGATGAAGAAGTGGAGAATGCAGAAATTGTGATGACCACCTTGAATGGTCTCTCTAGGACATGGGACTCTTTCATTCAAGGGATCTGTGCTAGGAAGAAGTTAGTCAAGTTCAGCAAACTATGGGAAGAATGTTCTCAAGAATAATCTCGGATAGAAACTTGAGAAGAGAAGATGGTAAGTTAGGATAAAGCTCTCATAGTACAATCCAAGAAATCCAGATCCAACCATCACAGAAGTAAGTACTCTCATCACAGGAATAACTCTAGAAATCCTAGAGATAGGTCTAAGTTCATTTGCTATACATGTGATGAAAAAGGACACTTTGCTAGAGATTGTCCTAAGAACAAATGTATCTCTCAGAAGAAGAAGGGAAGCAAGAGAAGACATCATGCTCATGCTGTAGAGGATGATGAACCATCTAAGAAGAGATCTAGATATGAAAGTGAAGATTCTTCAAGCAAGGATGAATATATTTTGATTTTTTCTCTCACAGGAAACATTACTCATGGAAGTTATGATTGGCTTATTGACAGTGGGGCCTCCAAACATATGAATGGATTCAAGGAATACTTTTTGAGACTTTCAGAACATGAATCACGTCACAAGGTGAAGCTAGGAGATGACTACCAATATTCAATAAAAGGTAGTGGGGAATATTCATATAAATTAGACTCGGGTAAGTCTCTAACTATGAAGGAAGTATTGTTTGTGCCAGTAATCAAGAAGAACCTTCTCTCCATATCAGCATTAGATGCAAAAGGAATGAGGGTTACATTCACGGATGGTCAATTCACCATGTGGCCAAAAGGAAAGACTATCGATGATGCGGTAGTAATTGGTGAACAAGAAGGAGGTTTGTACAAATTGAAGGGCCATCCAGAACAAGTCTTGGTCCATGACACAGTAGAGAAAAGTGAACTTTGGCATAGAAGGCTTGCACATGTGCATTACAGAGAACTACCTCTTGAAAACAAAATTGTTGAAGGTCTTCCAGAAATGCAAGCAAAACATGATGGGTTCTGCAAAGGATGTGCAAAAATAAAGAATACAAAGAAGACATTTCCAAGTAGTGAAAGCAAAGCAAAAGGAATCTTGGAAATCATCCACTCCGATGTATGCGGTCCTATGTCATCAAACTCACTAAGCGAGTATGCATATTATGTTTCTTTTATTGATGATTTTTCTAGGAAGACATGGGTCTACTTCATGAAGAATAAAGATGAAGTATTCAACAAAATCAAGGAATTCAAAGCCTTGATCAAGAATCACACTAAAAAGAAGATCAAGAATTTTTGATCAGATAATGGTGGACAATTCACCTCGAATGAATTCAAAGAGCTATGTAAAGAATCAGGGATTAAGAGGGAGTTGTCTACTCCTTATAATCTACAACAAAATGGGATTGTGGAATGGAAGAACATAACTATCATGGAAGCTATAAAATCAATGCTTCATGATCAAGATCTTCCTATGCATCTTTGGGCGGAGGCTGCCAGAACAGCGGTGTATGTACAAAACTATACTCAACATTGAGTACTCGAGAACAAGACTCTTGAAGAAGTCTTCTCCAACAAGAAACTAGAACTCAGCCATCTCAAAATATTCAGCTATCTTGTATACATACACATTCCAAAAAAGACGAGAACAAAATTAGATACTTCAGGAAAGAAGGGTATGTTTGTGGGATACTCTGAAAGCTTGAAGGCTTACAGAATCTATTTCCCAGGATACAAGAAGATTGATATCAGTAGGGATGTGAATTTTGATGCAGATACAGCCTAGAATAAATCTAGAAAGAGACCCATGGAAGAACCTGAAGAAGTAGAAGCTCCCAAAATTCATGACACAACCATGAACGAAGAAATTCAAGAAGAAGATCGAGAAGTTGAGGAACCACAAAGACCTGTAGATCCACCTATGGAGAAGAATCCTCATAAGAGGAAACCTGGTTGGGTACGATAACTTATCCAAGGTGTGGAAAGATATGGGGCTCTAGAAGAGAATCACAAAGAAAGAAAGAGAACCAGATCCTGTTCTGGGTATGTAGCTTTACTATGTGATTTCATTGATAAAGAACCTTCCAGTTTTGAAGAAGCGACAAAACGGAAAGAATGGAAGGATGCTATGATCGAAGAATATCAGTCAATCATGAAGAATGATGTTTGGGATGTTGTCCCAAGACCAAAAGAGAAGTCAGTTGTGACTTCCAAATGGATCTACAAGATCAAGCATGCTGCAGACGGTAGCATTGAAAAATATAAGGCAAGATTTGTGGCTCGAGGTTTCTCTCAGAAAGAAGGAATTGATTATGAAGAAACCTTTGCACCTGTATCTAGATACACTTCCATCAGATCAGTACTTTCTCTGGCTACAGTGATGAAATGGAAGATACACCAGATGGATGTCCAGACTACTTTCTTGAATGGTGTAGTGGAAGAGGAAGTGTATGTAGAACAACCACTTGGTTTTGAGACACATGACAGGGAGTCTGATGTATGCAGATTGAAGAAAGCCGTATATGGATTGAAACAGGCACCCATGAAATGTTACAACATAATTGATAGCTTTCTATCTAGTTTGGGCTTCACCAAGAGTAAAGAAGATTCCAACCTTTACTACAAGGTTGAAGATGGCAACCCAGTGATGCTTCTACTATATGTAGATGATCTATTTGTGACAGGTTTGGATGGGTTGATTACTGATATGAAGATAAATATTGTTGCTGAGTTTGAGATGAAGGACTTGGGTATGATGCATTATTTTCTAGGTATGGAGGTGTGGCGGAGTGTGGATGGAATCTTTCTTGGACAAGGGAAGTATGCAGTAGAGATCCTAAAGAGGCTTGGGATGATGGACTGCAAGACCATGGCTACAACTATGGCATCGAACCTAAAGCTATTGAGTGATGCTTCATCAGAGTCGGTTGATGCTATGATGTATCGTCAGATGATTGGGTCCTGTTGGCTAGATTTTCTGACCTGGGCCAACAAGGATATTATGCCCACACAATTAGCTTAAAGCAGCTTCCATTGTGTTTGGAATAGCAAAATCTCGCAGGTTATCATCCTGCTACCAACTAAATTTTTCTCGTAAGGAGAAACTAAAATTCAGTAAAAATTTATCCTAATGTTATTTCTGTCTAAAAAATAGTTTTCAACTACCTAAGTTATCCTACAATTTCTTTCTTAAGGAAAGTCTTTGATTTTAGAGGGTTTTATATTTAATACTCTAAGTTTTAAAAGACTATTAAAATGATTCTAAAATTACACAAATTCTATTTAACGACTGTTAAATGTAAACTATACTAAGATAATACTAACTGAACTATCTTAACTATTCTATCTATCTATCCCAGCTGAGAGTGATTTTGAATATTATATTAATTATTAATTAATATAATGATGAACAGAAACATAAGGAGTAAGATCTAAATGAAAATATTTAAACCATGCACCCTAAATCATTCTATTATAAAATACCTTGACAGAGAAACTGAAATAAGCAATTACTTCAAATTCTTTGAAATGTTTAATTAATTAACAACTAATAAACAACATTAGATATTTGAATGAAAGATAATGTTCAAAATGAAATCATCGCAAAAATACAAATGAGATCAAACAGACATAAATATATATATCATTATATCCTGAATTTTTAGTAGAAACACTGATTAATTCAGTTACAATAACATACTAGTTCAAATACAATATTGTGTTGACAAAGTGTAATACCGATTAATGAACACAAGCATAACCAAGTATATTGCATCAATATTAAAAGTAGAAGATTATATACTGAAACATAAAAAGAGTATCCAAAATAATACCGATCAATGATATCAATCTGAGAATTTCTAGTCACATTCCACTTCCAAAGATAAAACATCAGCCAGGAACAAAACTAGTATCAAAATAATATTTCAAATATGTTTCTCTTTAGTCACTCCATCCCTTTTTCTCATAAAATTACCAATGTATATAATACTACTAGTCCTTCGATTCAGTCTTTTTCATAAATGTTGTATGTAATACTATAGGAGTCCTATCACTATCAAAGAGCATAGAATCTCTTCAGTAGACACTTGTCACTAGAAGATAACAATAAATGACAACTAGCCTAAAACATCTGCTGATTTAAAGGAACTGGCATATTCGTGTCTGTGTCGAAATTCCAGTCTTCAATAAACATCAACGTCTTCCAACTGAAATCCAAAATATTCTGAATCGACAGAGGATAGTGATAACATGCCCACCTGTTTGAACAAACAAAAGAATCTTATTAAAACCAATTTTAAAAGAAATAACAAAAGAAACCATAAGTTATATGCGTGCCTGTAAAATATGCGATTTTGTAGGCATGCACAAAATGATTTTATTACCTGTTGACAGAGAGATAAACCATATAACTAAAAATGGAAACAATCACTAAGTTCTATTTTGTGAATTAATCATTCTCCCGGACTCAGAGAGTTTGGCTTTAAACCTGATGATTACTATCTTCTGTTGTTCTACTTGTTCGAGCAAATGTTGTTTTGTATCTATCATTGATTTTTTTTCTTTCCTGTATTGGTTTTTCTTGATGTTCATCTCTTTCCACCTATTAATCCAGTTTAATAACTCTGCCTTAAATGTCTTATTCTCCTCGTCTTTTAAGACTGCGCTTGCTTGACACTCCTTTAGTTCATGTTTCAATTCAGCAATTTTAGTCTCATACACCCTGTCAAGGACGTGTTGGAGAGTTTCTTCCTCCTTGTCATGACACAAGTCAGTTTCCTGAGAAGAATCAAGATTATCTATATCTTGACCAGGTGATGGAAAGCTCATAAAAGATGGTTCGGGGCCCAAACCATAGGCGCCCATACATGATGGAGCAGCTTCTGCCTTACCCGACTCTGTAATGTCTTTAGCCAATTTTTCGTGATTATTCTCTATAAAAGAGTAGGTTCATCCATATGTGTGGTTTTGGGAGCCAATGATGGAACATCATCCTCAATATGGACAATCACTGGCTGAGTACTCTGTTGAGTGGCCGTAGGAACAGAGGCTGTAGGTGTAGTATTCATACTTCTAGTAATTTTGCTGGTATGAACAAACACAAGACCTTTTGATTCAAAACCCCCTTTGTCACAACATACCTGCGCTAACTGCTCTAGTTTACACATGGAATCATCACCATGTTTTCGAGGAGTATACTGCTCAGAAGGGTTTTTATAATCAACAGCATTAACATCTTCATTTTTGGTTAATTTTCCCTCTGCCTTTGCAGGTGTACTACAACGTTTGTCAGATAGGGATTGGTCCAAGGTTGTCTTAGCATAACAGGGAGATACATTCCCAACCCCATCATCACTTATACAAGTATTTATAGGAGGATTGCCTTCTTGAAGCTCTCTATCCTTTGATTCAGCCTCATGAACATTACCAACTTCGGATTTTATTGTAGCCTTGCATTTCCTACAGGTATTTGGGGGAGGATTTGACCAATATTGAGTCGGCCCTAATTGACATTCAATCAAAAACTCATCCCATGATTTACAATTAAGAGACAGTTGATGTTGTATTATAATTTTGACTAGACCATGATGGAATAGACTTCTATCAGGATTACCTATGGTAGTTTGAACCGAATGCGACATTTTCTTCAGACTTTGCAATAGGTAAAATGGAAGATTAAGTTTACAACCTTTTAATTCTAACAATAGTCGTAGGTGATAATAATGCAGGTGAGAGAATCGTCCATCACATGATACGTACCTGACCAAGATCTCATAGAATGCTCGCCATTCTGGATTTAGAAACTTAACCAAAATCCCAATCTTCAGTTTTGCACTGGCCAGTAAAGGCAACAGCAAGGACTGACATTTCTTCTTATTCACTTTACCACCTTTAAACCATCGCTCTCCAGTTTGTGGAAGCTTCGTAGCCTCTGCAATTTTATCTTCGTCAATGATAAACTTGAAATCCCCAATTTGTGTTACGTTTTCTTTCAAACTCAAAGAAAACTGTTTAGTAACCTCCACATTATGGCCACTAAATCACCTGAAGAACTGACCCCATCCAATCTTTTCAAATAACAGAGCAGCTTTCTCATCGGCTTCAAAAAGCTCTGGAACTGAAATTTCAAAACGAATAAGCGGAGCCATAGCTCCCTCACTACTACTCTGGTTACAAATTGAAATGAATGGAGTCGTGAAGAGGGAAGGGATAGGCACCTAGGTATAAGACATTACGCGAAATTTCAAATCCTCACATGCTTCATACCTGATAGAGATGAGAGCTCCAACTTTGGCCATTTTAACCAAATTTGGAGATGATTAACACAACAGCCAGTGTTTTCGCTATGATAAATGGAAGACTAGCCATGACTAACTATAACTCTTAACCAATTCTTCATATCAGAGATCATTCGATTCATGAATCGTAAATCAAGACATTAATTACCCATAGTTTGGCATGATGAGCTCATACAACATCATGAATGGAATGGTTATTAGTCATATATAACACTAAATTAACTGATATGATTTCATTACTACACTCACAACTGTCAATTAAAATGAAAGGTGTTAACCAAATCTCCATAACAATGCAGGGATCCTGGTAACAGGTGTTATTTATTTGACATATGGGTCATGTATCTTCATAAAATGGTCAATTGATGATTTACTCCATATTACATGTGAAAGGTGGTCGTGTTTATTAACATGATAATATAGTGTTAAAATAGTAAACCCTAATGTTCTTGCAATACAACTAACTAATGCTCTGAATTAACACTTAAACCATGTATATACATAAAGTTTCATTTTGAAATATAGTTTTAAAACTTTACGAAATACCACCCATTAATGTGCTAAAACCAAATCCAATAGGATATAAAGCTTATAAAGCTTTGACACATGAAAATTTCAAAATGATATTCATTTATTTGCACTCTCACTAGCTATATATATACAATTAATGATATGATATTAAGTTACATAGGAAATGTGAACTTTAGGTTTAATGGAAATTTTAATTAATAAATCACCTTTAGTTCTAGGGATTTCAAGAACTTATAATATCTTATCAATAACAAGCTTAAAACAAATTCAAAATGTGTTTTTGTTAAACCCCAATTAGCATACTATCCTTTTAAATTTCTTAAATCAACATATATAATCAGATAAATTAATTAATGATAGAATTGATCATATATAAAATTTATGAAACTGATAGCTGCTAATTATCAAAGTTATGAAAATGTTGTCATTTGACTCTTCTATAATTAAGAGTACCTTTAGAATCGAAGATTCTGAAGGCACTCTTTTATAATCTTTAAAGATAAATCATAAAAGAGAGCTGATCCCCCTTCATCTCAATGAAAAATGAAGGGGTTGTTGCTGATTGCCAACAAATGGCGACGACCTCGGCGAACCAGTTATCTCTGCTCATACAACTTATAAATGATATAAACAAAATCTTAAAACTTATTAAAAATAATCAAAAATTCTTTATCTAAATAAAAACCATTATTTTTATTCATAAGTATAACTCAGAAATATTCCATCTTTTGAAATAGAGATCTGGTTAGAGATAAACTTAAAAATATCCTGATCGAAACAAAGTACTTCATAGTAAAAATAACCTGCACCATTAGTATAGGATATAGAAATCTACTTTTCTGAAAACTTTCTAGAATCTGTTCCATAAACATAATAATTTTCTTTTTGTTTGCTTTTGTTTTTCTTTAAACAAAAATTCTGACTGAAGACTACTATCTAGGTATGGTATCCCAATGTGATAGTATCATTCACAAGAACTGTCTGGAAAAAGCAAGCCGGCTCGTGATGAGACCTCTTGTCTTTTGATTTTTAAACCAAAAGCCATCACCCTGGTGATCAGAAATGAAGTTATTCTAGACAACACTGATGATCATGATTAGGCCGGCTCGTGATGAGACCTCCTATTCTTCAATCAAGATTATGTTTTCTTTACTAAATTTGAAATTTTAATTTAAAAAAAATGAGAGATCATTACCCAGCATGGTGACCAAATGGTAATGTCAGTCATTAATATCACCAGAAAATGAATCAGCTGGCTCGTGATGAGACCCCTTATCTCTTGGTTTGTTAAACCAAAAGCCATTACTAGTTTCCAAATAATGTCATACTAGTGATATTTATGATTCTGATCAGATCGACTTATTACTAAGACCTTCTGTCTCTCATTTTAGCATTTTATTGACTGGAACAAATTCTAAAAACATTTTCATATTGTAAATACTTTTAAAGACTGATGGTAGAGATATGTAAGAGTTTTTCAAAGTACAAGCTTTGAAAAAGACATTTAATAAGATATCCCAACTTTTATAAGAAATAAAAATGTGAGGAATAATCTGAGTAACACTTAAAAATAAAATAATGATAGGTCTTTTATAGATTTAAGAAACCTTGATCATCCTGAACAAATTTTAAAAGATTTCAGTCTAGTATCATAATTTTCAAGCTAACGAGCAAACTAACTCTTTTTCAACTAGAAGATTTATTTATTTACATTTATTTCTTCAGTTGACGTCTAAAGATTACTGACTGATTATATACAAAAAATTTGATAGTATGCAATATTTGGCTAAGAAAATCAGAACTTTTTGCAATAGCAGAATGATGTTTAAAGGTTACATAAGTTTTATGAATTTATCATCATCCTTTAATTCTATAAACTATAAATCAGTTTATACAAAAACATAAATTTATTTACAAACAACAAACAAATTATATACATTTTAAGACCAAAAATATTAACAGAAATATTTTTTCAGGATGAGTCCATTCACTGGGAATGTTTCAAACTGACCTTCAAGTGTTTGTAATCGAAAGGTACTTGGACCTATATTTTCAGCAATAACAAAGGGACCTAGCCAAAGCTTCTGAAACTTAGTATGATCTCCTTTTTCCTCATGAACTTTATCCCATTTTAAAACTAAGTCTCCCACCTGAAATTCGCGATTGGAACTAAAGGATTGGTCAAACCAAGACTTCACAATTTGTTGATGTTTTGTAAAGTGTTGTTTTGACTTTTCTATTTCTTCCTCAAGCTTTAACAATGTATTAATTCTCTTTTCCATTGCTGGACAATCTTCATCTTGAACAGACTGAGCTAACTGCAATGAAGGTAAAAATAAATTTGGTGGTAAAATAGCTTGAATTCCATACACTAAGAAGAAGGGTGAGTTACCTATCGTAGCCTTAGGAGTTACTCTGTCTGCCCAAAGGGCATTGACTAATTTTGTATGCCAATCACGATGGTGAACTGAAATAGTTCTTTTGAGAATTTTCAATAAATTTTTGTTTGTTCATTCAGCTAAACCATTTCCATGAGGATGGTAGTTAGCTGAATACCTGATTCTTATTCCCTTCTCTAAGGCAAATTGAGTTAACTCAACTGAGGAAAAATATGAAGCATTATCAAAGACAAGGGAATTTGGAACACCAAATCTTGTTATGATAAAGGATTCTAAAAATAATATAACCTAATTGGTATTTACAACCCTTAATGGTGCAGCTTCTGCCCAACGAGTAAAATAATCAGTTGCAGTTATTATATACTTGTTTTGTTTAGATGAGGGAGGATTTATTGGCCCTATTATATCAATACCTCATTCCTGAAAGGGTCTTTCTACTGAAACTGATTATAAAGGAAAAGCAGGTTTCTTAACCCTTCCCGCAGCAAATTGACATTCCTGGCATTTTCTGACAAAAGCATAGGAGTCTCGAAATAAGGTAGGCCAATAATAGCCAGCCCTAAGAATTTTATGTGCAGTAGTTTCTCCACCAAAATGACCTCCTGCTGGTCCAGAATGTAACTCCTTAAGAATTACTTCCGTTTCATATTTATCTAGACATCGAAGCAATACTCTGTCTGAATTTCTCCAAAAAAGGACACTATCAATTAATCAATAAGGAGCAGATTTCAATCTAAGTGCTCTTTTCTTCCTTGGTTCTAGGTAATCAGGGGAAGTTCCTATTTCCAAAAGTATTCTTATGTCTGTATACCAGGAATCTTGTGGTGGAGGATAAAAATAGATTTCTCTGGTAATTAAAACCTCATCAATTACAATTTCAGCTTTATCATTAGGTAGATGAGCAACTTCAACAGCTAATTTACATAATCCTTGACCTTTGACTATCATTGAGGATTTAATTTCTAAGTCATACTCTTGAAGGGCTATCATCCAAGGTGCCCTTTTCTCACCTAAATCTTTTTGCACTAACAAATTTCTGACTGAGGAATAAGGGACTATTACTTTCGTTTTAGATTTCAATAAATATGGACGAAAATGTTTGACAGCTTTAAAAACAGCAAAATCTTGCTTATCAACCTCATGGTAATTAAGCTCGGCACCTTTAAAATTTGAACTCATGAAGGAGATTGGTAGTTCGTTATTTTGCTGATTTAATTGGGTTAAAACTACTGCATATGAGATGTTAGAGGTGAAAGTATACAATATGAAATATTTGTTGAAATCTGGGCTTAGAAGGCCAGGAGCTTCTGAAATGGCTTCTAAAATTTTCTAAAATGACTCTTTTTTAGTTTGTCCCCAATTAAAAATAGTGTCTTTCTTAATCATTTTCTGCAAAGGATGAATGATTTTGGAGAAACTGGGAATGAATCTTCTAACAAAATTTATTTTACCAAGAAATGATTGCATTGCTTTCTTTCTAGAAGGGTAAGTTATTTTTGAAATGGCTTGGGTTCTTTCAGGGTCAATCATGATTCCGTGTTTTGAAACTAAATAGCCTAATAAAATACCTTCTGAAACAACAAATATTGTTTTTTTAGGATTTAAGGATATTCCAAATTTTCTACATCGTTCGAATACCTTTCTAAGATGATTAATATGATCAGGTCGATATTTAGAATATACAGTACCACCATCCAAAAAGACAATGACTAAATGGTTAATTAAGCCTCTAAAAGCAATATCCATTGCTCGTTGAAAGGTTGCCACAGCATTGATTAACCCAAAGAACATCTTGCGGTAAGCATATGTTTCCCATGGAGTTATAAAAGCTATTTTCAATTGATCATCTGGGGAAATTAATATTTGGTTGTATCATGAGAAACCATCAAGGAGTGATAGTATCTCAGACCCAGACACCTTTTGAAGAATTTGTTCCATGGGAGGAACTGCGTAATTATCCTTTTCAGAAGACTTATTAAGATTTCTAAAATTTACACATAACCTAATATTTCTGTTTTTTTTCCTGACTGGAACTAGGTTTGCTACCCACTGAGTATGTTTGATGGGAAAAATAATCTTGGCAGCTAACAATTTATTTAGTTCCTTCTTAATTGTTGGTTCAAGTGACGGGTGGTATTTCCTTAGCTTTTGTTGAAAAGGTTTTGACTCCTGTTTAATTGGAATTATGTGTTGCATGACTTGTGTGTTGAAGGTTTTCAGATCGTCATATGTCCATGCAAAGACATCCTTAAATTCTTTAAACAATTTTATAAATGGTGTTTTTTCTGCGGGGTTGCAATCTATACCTAGATTTAGAGTTTGGGGATTCAGTTCTGTTCCTAAATTTATGGTTTCATACCTCATTTGAGAACTATTAGTTTTACAATTAGGGACAGATATAAATTTGTCCTGAAGATCAAAGAACTTTTCTAATCTTAGTACTGAATTAGGGACCGGTTTTACCTTTTCAAAAGCTTTTTCAACTGAACAAAACTCATTTATTACCGAAAAATCCCGCAGATTTTCGTCATGAGTAACTTCATCAATGGCTGAATCTTTAAAGGTATCCTCATTCATCAAAAAATTCAGCACCTGCACATCATTATCAAATACACGCCAGTTAAAAATATTATCTAGTATAGAAGGCCTAAAAATCAATTCAACTGAAAAGAAATCTGGTGTAAGATTTTCTGACGGAATTAGTTTTGATGCTACATTTGCCAATAAATCTACTTCTTGATTTTGACTTCTTGGAACTGAAATTATGTTAAATGCATCATGTTAAGTCATGAATTTGTTTTCTTCAATCTTATATTTTGCTTGTGATTTTTTGTTTTAAGATTACTAATTTGCTTACTTTTAGAAAATTCTGGTTTAAAGTGAAATTTTGATTTTTACCTTTAGGTTTGTTTTTCTTATGGTTTTGAAGGGTTCTATAGGACATTATGTGGATTAGTTAGTTCACAAATAACACGAAGATCAAAGTTTACCATAAAAACCTCATTCAAAATGGAATTAATGATTAAAAAAGCGCCAAATTTGGTTTTAAAATATTCTTGTAGTGCAACGGCCAAAATTTTACACTGCGACGCTATAAGAAAATTGTTTTTGCCAAAATGGTCATTTTTTAGTCCGATATTTTTGGGGGTTTCATTCCTAAGGTGTTAACTACATCATTGGTCACATTTGATATGTGTTTTGCCAATTTTTTCATGCAAACAGGTGTTGGCTATGATGTGAGGGAGATTCTGGCAGCTGTTCTAGCAACTGTATGCCCAGTTATGGCAAAATCGTGATAGACAGTGGAATGAGACACGATTTCCAGCAGGAGATTCTCAAACTGAAGGTTACGAAGCTAATGGACACCGAGGTGGAGACACATTGCTTAAAAAATCAGAAATCGGCAGTTGAAGGAATTTAGGGTTTCGCAGCATGACGGTTGGAGGTGAGCTGATGACTCAAAGACACCTGGAGTTTTAAATTCGACATTCAGCTAGTCCAAGAATAATTTTTTAACACCTACAGCAAGATGGGAGCCAAATAAGTTTAATATACGGCATATTTTTTTAAACTTATTGAGTATAAAAAAATAAACATATGGTCATTGCTCAACTATATCCTCTATCAGTTTTTTTTCCAAGGTTAGGCCTTTGCAAAACTTAGGTTACTCTCTAAATGGGCATGCATTCTGATAATAGAGTAATCTAAAGTAGCATGTGCTACTGATGCTGGGGGAATGGCATGTTCCTAGATTTCACATCAATACCTTTGTCATCTATGGAGATCATTGCCAAAGCTGGGGGGTTGTTCTCTTCAAATATTTGGCAGGCAAAAGTCAACCACTGCTTGTCATTTTCCTCTACGTGTTCAGGGCCGGTATTTCTCACCCAGTGTGAACCTCAAGGAAATCTGCGAACAACAAGATGATCAAGAATCTCTGGAAAGCTGTGAATCATCTAGTGATGGGGAGTCTACAGGAGTTCCTTTATTTGTCGAAACAAACAAGACTGAGGACATTCCAGACACTTTGGATAAAAATTTAAATAGTATAGGGTTAAAGCTTGCAAATGGTAGGTTGTTGCTAATAGATGGCACAGCTGCAATGTACAGAGCATACTACCAGCTGATCGGTCCCCAAATCACATATACCCAAGCTATCAACACCTAGGAAGCTTGAATTATAATTGCCAGCATCTGGCCTTTAAGTTGTTTTAGACTTTATTCTATTCCTAGAGTGTTATGCCTTCAGATTCATTCAATTGTGCTTCTTCCCAATAATTCCACATATGTGTTCATGGACAGGGATATAAAGGATCAGGTTTGCTTATTACCTTAGGGCAATCATGTTGGGAACAAGGGCATGTGCCAAATGAAACTTGCTAGTTTTGTGAAGGAGTGGGTGTCTTGCTAGTTGTTGGTCTCAAGGGCTTCATATTGGCTAGGGAATCCTCCCATATTAACACACATGACTTTATGGTGCAACCGCTTTCACCATTGTCCTTGGAGACGTCTCTTGTCAAATATATAGGAACGAGGTGTAAAATTAGAACTTATAAACCTCTTGAACAAGAATGTATGTTTTTTTCCTTTGTTGCTAAAAACCTACCCTGGCTTACTGATTTTGAAAGGGAAGCTGAGTTAAATAATGTAGATTTGCTACCAAATTATGTACCATGTGGTACACAGGATAGCTTCTCTAATTCAACATAGGTGAAAAATGAAATATCATTCCCCATTGAATGGCCTTCTGTTATTGACATCTCTGAGTTGCCTTACAAGTCACATAATGCAAATTTGAACTTTATTACACAAGAAGCATTGGATATTTCAAAACCTTACACAGATAATGAACCACAGTCATTCACTGCATCTATACAAGAAATAAAATGCAGACTCAAACATCCAGTGATGGTTGTATTCCTGCTCTCAACATCTTCTTGATTGTATCTTCTTTAAAGCTTGCTATACAGGGAAAGGGATTATTTCAACCAAGAACTTGTCCTTCTAATAACGCTATCTTCAGTGAATCTGGAATAAGAGAATCAAATGAATTTGATGTGGAATTTCCTGCTACTAGACATGCTAAAATACATAAAAAAAGCAAGAAGCAGTCTATTTAGCAGTGACATCACATAGGGCAGAGATAGAAAGTGTTATGCAACAAAATAGAATAATGGCTGAAGAGTTAGAAACAGTGAAAAAGAAAAAGGATGCTTTATATGTACAACTTGAGGAGGAAGAAGAGAGATCATCATTTATAAGGGATAAGCTAACTATGGCAGTGAAAAAGGGAAAGTTGTCAAGTGAGCTAAAGCACTTTGAAAGTCTAGAAACATATGTCATTTCCTTAAAAAATCATTGTGCCGATCTTGAGAAAGAGTTACTTGACAAAAATGGTACAACATAGAGTATAATGGAGATGTTAAATGCTATTGACTTTACAGGTGAAGTTTTATCACATGACCCAATCAAGAAAATTGATTGGCTTGGTAAATTAGTCAATGAACTACAACAAAAGATAGTTTTTTTTCTGAACAAGAAGCCATGAAATTCAAAGGAGAGGATAATATACTAGCCACTAAGTTGGATGAGGTTTTTGAAAGGTTGAATTCCCTTCATAATGAGCTAGTAGATGCAGAAAACAAAGTCTCAGCACTTATGAATGAAAAAAGAGGCAGTAGAGACAAAATTCTGCTCTGTTTTTCCTGTTTTGGGTTACTGAAGTTGAATGCAGGAAAAAAGCTCCTGGAGATGAATTTTAGAAAAAAAAAGGATTTTTTTGTTCATAAGTGACCCCTTCACAAAAACCTCTCTCAGTTTTGCAACAGATATCAAGGTTTGAAATATTCAGTTTAATCTTTACAGCCTAGTTTTCAGGGTTGTAAAAATATTTAATATTTTCCTTTTTTAGTGTTCATCTTGTGGGGCATATTATGATTGATTGGAGATGAAGTTTTAAAAACCAACAGGGGTTTTTGTCCATAAGGGACCCATTCACAAAATCCTCTCTCAGTTTGTACACCGGTGTCATGAATTGAGAGATATGGAAGCTTATTTGACACCTATTTCCCAGAAATTCGCAATATTTGCCAGGAATCCGATTTTGCTATTTTTAGTCAATTAGTTGAAAGTTAGTTAATGTAACTGCTGGGTAGTTTCAATTTTGACCTAATGAAGGGAGGATAGAACTAATTCTTTGTAATTATAAAAGAGGGACAAGGGTACAGAAGAAGGGTTCTACTTTTTGGCTGGCTTAAGGTGGTCTTTGACTTGTTTATGAGCTGAGTACTTAACTCTCATGTGTATTTGATGAACATAATTATGAAATATATGATCCTTTCCACCCTTCAGTCTATTTTTTGGCTTGATTTTTAACTTGTTTAGTTACATGATTGATAAATTCATTGCTGGTTTATGTTTTGTATGCTGGTAGTGCTTTTCAGTTGTGAATGAACTTCAATGTCATGTTCTGTTGGATATTGGTAATTATATTATGCATCTCTATTCTTCTTTGATTATGATTTAGCTCTTATTTGGCTTATGAATGTATTCCCTTTGGTCACCAAACTTTACAACCAGAAAAACCTTTCAGAAACCCTAAAACCTAGTTTTGCTTGATTGAATATTTGAGATTGTGTTGGCTTGTTTCTTTGTGGCTTGGAAACAATTTCTGGCACTAACATCTTTGGCACCATTGCCGGGGAAAGAAGTTGAAAACAAATTTTTCCCTGGGATACTTATCATTTCACTGGTTTTAAGAGGTGAACTTAAACCAGCACATTTTTAAGACTACTTTTCACCAATTTGTCACAGTGGCTAATAGGGGAACTGGAACTAAAAGCAGACCCATTTCACCATTGCAGTTGGGTGTTGTAGACCCAAAACAAATACTGAAAATAGCTAGAAGAATTAGAAGGTTTCAGTCATCCCTAACTTTATGCAGCCTTTATTAGTTTGAACTACTGTCATCCCTTCCTCTTTCTGAGGAGAAGAAACAAAATATGTCTTGACAAATTGATTGGCGACTCCACTATTTCAAGAAGCAGAGGCCGATGTCCATGGAAGATATTCTGGCTCGAAGGTTTGCATCTTTCAATTTTTCTGATATTCAAGGTTTTACAAATTCAGTACCTACTATGGATGTTTGGGGAGATTGTCTTCCACGGTTTAGAGAAAGCAAAGAGGATAATCCTTCAGATCACCTTATCAAATATCATCAATGTATGGTCCAGTTAAATATACAGCATGAAGATGTTCATGTATTCACTTGAGCAAGATGCATGAGAATGGTATTTTTCTCTTCCTGCTGCTAGCATTTTCTCACTGAAAGAATTCCGCACATGTTTTCAGAAACATTGTAAGTATCTGTTCTTAGCTGAACTCTTTTTAAAAGATTGTTGTGAGTAGGCTGATGTTTATAATACAATTTCTGATTTAAAAAATCATGATGATGAGTACAATCAAGGGTTCAAAACATGTCATGAAGAAGTTGAAGTTTCAGAATTTGTTGAAGATGAAGAGGTAACGTTTTCAAATAATGCTGTCAAGAAAAAATTCCATGATCATTACGATAATCAAGTTCTTGTTTTAGGTCAAGTTGAGGATTATTCAAGTGATGAGATCAGTAGAGATAGTTTGGAATATTATCATAATAATTTCAAAAGTCTTAATAATCATTTGAGTGATAATCCTTTTGAAGATCAATCTCTAGTTCAACAAACTGTTGGAAATCATTGTTGTGTTAAAGAGCGGATTTGCATTGAAGAAAAAGACAAACCTTTAGCAGCATCATTCGAAATTTCTCAGAATGCTCCTTGTTATGATGAAGAGATTAGGGTTCCAAGACAAGAATTCTGTGATGAATTAGATTCTATTCCTTTTTGTTTTGATACTAAAATGGATGAAGGCCAGGCTGTTCACATTTTTTTCAGAAATTACTTATATTCATGGTTATGATAAATCTGTTGTTCAAAATCATTATGAAGATGCTCTAATTTTTAATAAATATGATGATGAAATTGAAAAGAAAGATCTAGAAATCTGTGAGGTGTGTGATATGTCACAATCTGATCAGAAGATTCAAGAATGCATTCAATCTATTATCCTTGAACAGCAAAAGCCAATGCCTGATAGTCATTCATTTGAAGATAGTGTGGAAAAGGAGGTTCAAAGTGTTGACATTATTGATGATGCTATCCAAAAAATTATGGAGAAAATTCAGGCTGATCCTAATGTTTTTTTTTCGCCAATGCCTGCATGATATTCATGGAACAAAATATTGTTATGGACAGCCTGTCTTTTTCATAGAGCAGGAAGAGATAACTTATGGAAATTTTTATGATCCATTAGCAGATTATTTAGAGTCAATACCAGGTTACAAATCTGTTATTTCAGAGACACCATTTAATGAAAGTGGGTATAAGTTGTTAAATCTTTGCTCTTCATGTTTTCCAATATTTCTGGTTATATATATACTTGGAGTTGGAAACAAGTTTTGGTGGGTTGATGAAATTTTTTCTTGGTTACATTGGAAATGGGATTACAATTTGATTCAGTAAATGGAAGGTCCCTCAAAGAAAGAGATTTGATTTTCATTGTATATATCAGTGTGCGAAGGATTGAATAAGGACTCCATAGCCCAATGGAAATTTTGCCAACTAGTAGGTAGCAGAAGAGAAGGCACTGGTCTACAGGTTCTTGAAGCCTCATAGGGAGGACTTCATCCCGTAGCTGGAGCCAGATGTTAAGTCATGAATTTGTTTTCTTCAGTATTATATTTTGCTTGTGATTTTTTGTTTTAAGCTTGCACATTTGCTTACTTTTAGAAAATTCTGGTTTAAAGTGAAATTTTGATTTTTGCCTTCAGGTTTGTTTTTCTTATGGATTTGAAGGGTTCTATAGGACATTATGTGGATTAATTAGTTCACAAATAACACCACGATCAAAGTTTACCATAAAAACCTCATTCAAAATGGAATTAATGATTAAAAAAGCGCCAAATTTTGTTTTAAAATATTCTTGTAGTGCAACAACCAAAATTTTACACTGCGGCGCTACAAGAAAACCATTTTTGCCAAAATGGTCATTTTTCAGTCCGATTTTTTTGGGGGTTTCATTCCTAAGGTGTTAAATACATCATTGGTCACATTTGATATGTGTTTTGCCAAGTTTTTCATGCAAACAGGTGTTGGCTATGATGTGAGGGAGATTCTGGCAACTGTTCTGGCAACTGTATGCCGATTTATGGCAAAATCGTGACAGATAGTGGAATGAGGCATGATTTCCGGCAGGAGATTCTCAAACTGAAGGTTACGAAGCTGGTGGACGATGAGGTGGAGACACATTGATTAAAAAATCAAAAATCGGCAGTTGAAGGAATTTAGGGTTTTGCAGCATGATGGTTGGAGGTGAGCTGTTGACTCAAAGACACCTAGAGTTTTAAATTCGACATTTAGCTAGTCCAAGAATAATTTTTTAACACCTGTAGCAAGCTAGGATCCAAATAAGTTTAATATGCGGCCTGGTTTTTTAAATTTATTGAGTATAAAAAAATAAACATATGGTCATTGCTCAACTATATCCTCTATCAGTTTTTTTTCCAAGGTCAGGCCTTTCCAAAACTCAAGTTACTCTCTAAATGGGCATGCATTTTGATAACAGAGTAATCTAAAGCAGCATGTGCTATTGATGCTGGGGGAATGGCATGTTCCTGGATTTCACATCAGTACCTTTGTCATTTGTGGAGATCATTGCCAAAGCTGGGGGGTTCTTCTCTTCAGATAGTTGGCAGGCAAAAGTCAACCACTGCTTGTCGTTTTCCTCTACGTGTTCAGGGCCGGTATTTCTCAGCTAGTGTGAACCTCAAGGAAATCTATGAAGAATTAGATGATCAGGAATCTCTGGAAAGCTATGAATCATCTGGTGATGGGGAGTCTAAAAGAGTTCCTTTATTTGTCGAAACAAACAAGACTAAGGACATTCCAGACACTTTGGATAAAAATTTAAATAGTACAGGGTTAAAGCTTCCAAATGGTAGGTTGTTGCTAATAGATGGAAGAGCTGCAATGTACAGAGCATACTACCAGCTGATGGGTCCCCAAATCACATATACCCAAGATATCAACAACTAGGAATCTTGAATTATAATTTCCAGCATCTGGTCTTTGATTTGTTTTAGACTTTATCCTATTCCTAGAGTGTTATGCCTTCAGATTCATTCAATTGTGCTTCTTCCCAATAATTCCACATATGTGTTCATTGACAGGGATATAAAGGATTAGGTCTGCTTATTATCTTAGGGAAATCATGCTGGGAATAAGGGCATGTGCCAAATGAACCTTGCTAGTTTTGTGAAGGAGTGGGTGTCTTTCCAGTCGTTGGTCTCAATGGCTTCATATTGGCTAGGGCACCCTCCCATACTAACACACATGACTTTATGGTGCAACCACTTTCACCATTGTCCTTGGAGACGTCTCTTGTCAATTATATAGGAACGAGGTGTAAAATTAAAACTTATAAACCTGTTGAACAAGAATGTATGGATTTTTCCTTTATTGCTAAAAACCTGCCCTGGCTTGCTGATTTTGAAAGGGAAGTTGAGTTAAATAATGTAGATTTGCTACCAAATTATGTACTGTGTGGCACACAGGATAGCTTGTCTAATTCAACATAGGTGAAAAATGAAATATCATTCCCCACTCAATGGCCTTCTATTATTGACAGCTCTGAGTTGTCTTACATGTCACATAATGTAAATTTGAACTTTATTACACAAGAAGCATTGGATATTTCAAAACCTTACATAGATAATGAACCACAGTCATTCACTGCATCTATACAAGAAATAAAATGCAGCCTCAAACATCCAGTGATGGTTGTATTCCTGCTCTCAACGTCTTCTTGATTGTATCTTCTTTAAAGCTTGCTATACAGGGAAAGGGATTATTTCAACCAAGAACTTGTCCTTCTAATAACGCTATTTTCAGTGAATCTGGAATAAGAGAATCAAATGAATTTGATGTGGAATTTCCTGCTATTAGACATGCTAAAATACATAAAAAAAGCAAGAAGCGGTCTATTTAGCAGTGACATCACATAGGGCAGAGATAGAAAGTCTTATGCAACAAAATAGAATAATGGCTGAAGAGTTAGAAACAGTGAAAAAGAAAAAGGATGCTTTATATGTACAACTTGAGGAGGAAGAAGAGAGATCATCAGTTATAAGGGATAAGCTAACTATGGCAGTGAAAAAGGGAAAGTTGTCAAGTGAGCTGAAGCACTTTGAAAGTCTAGAAACATATGTCATTTCCTTAAAAAATCATTGTGCCGATCTTGAGAAAGAGTTACTTGACAAAAATGGTACAACATAGAGTATAATGGAGATGTTAAATGCTATTGAATTTACAGGTGAAGTTTTATCACATGACCCAATCAAGAAAATTGATTGGCTTGGTAAATTAGTCAATGAACTACAGCAAAAGATAGTTTTTTCTGAACAAGAAGCCATGAAATTCAAAGGAGAGGCTAATATACTAGCCACTAAGTTGGATGAGGTTTTTGAAAGGTTGAATTCCCTTCATAGTGAGCTAGAATGTGCAGAAAACAAATTCTCAGCACTTATGAAAGAAAAAAGAGGTAGTAGAAACATAATTCTGCTCTATTTTTCCTGTTTTGGGTTACTGACGTTGAATGCAGGCCACGAGCTGATGGAGAGTAATTTTAGAAAAAAAAAAGAGGTTTTTGTTCATGAATGACCCCTTCACAAAAACCTCTATCCATTTTTCAGCAGCTATCAAGGTGTGAAAGATTCGGTTTAATGTTTACAGCCTATTTTTCAGGGTTGTAAAAATATTTAATATTTTCCTGTTTTAGTGTTCATCTTGTGGGGCATATTATGATTGATTGGAGATGCATTTTTTTAAAAACAAGAGAGGTTTTTGTCCATCACGAACCCATTCACAAAAAATTCTCTCATTTTTTATACAGGTGTCACGAATTGAGAGTTATGGAAGCTTCTTTGACACCTATTTCCCAGAAATTCGCAATATTTTCCAGGAATCCGATTTTGCTATTTTTAGTCAATTAGTTGAAAGCTAGTTAATGTAACTACTTGGTAGTTTCAATTTCGACCTAATGAAGGGACTATAGAACTAATTATTTGTAATTATAAAAGAGGGACAAGGGTACAGAAGAAGGGTTCTACTTTTTGGTTGGCTTAAGGAGGTCTTTGACTTGTTTATGAGCTAAGTACTTAACTCTCATGTGTATTTGATGAACAGAATTATGAAATATATGATCCTTTCCACCATTTAGTCTATGTTTTGGCTTGATTTTTAACTTGTTTAGTTACATGATTGATAAATTCATTGCTGGTTTATGTTTTGTATGCTGGTAGTGCTTGTCAGTTGTGAATGAACTTCAATGTCATGTTCTGTTGGATATTGGTAATTATATTATGCATATCTATTCTTATTTGCTTATGATTCAGCTCTTATTTGGATTATGAATGTATTCCCTTTGGTCACCAAACTTTACAACCAGAAAAACCCTTCAGAAACCCTAAAACCTAGTTTTGCTTGATTGAATATTTGAGATTGTGTTGGCTTGTTTCTTTGTGGCTTGGAAACAATTTCTGGCACAAACACATCAAAATGTGAAATAAGGTTCCATACCTCTCATTGATAATTATTTAAATGTTCAAAAATGCAATGAATAGAGTTACAGACCTATCTAACGATGATTTCAGAATCACCGCATGCAATTAACTCTTTCATATCCAAATCAATCGCTTTTTTCAAACCCTGTATTAAAGATTCATATTCCACAGTATTTTTTGTACAATTAAATTCCATCCTAAAAGCTATACATGTTTTATTTCCCTGAGGGTCTACCAATAAGCAACCAGCTCCGGCTCCTTTAGATTTTTCACTATCAAAATATAGAGTCCAAGTAGAACTATTAACAACTACTTTGCTTTCTATAATATTCACAATATTAATATTATCTACATCATTAATAATTTCCTTGAATGAAGAGTCAAGAGCAATAGATGTCACATTGCTAATTTCTGATTGCTGTTTATTTTTAGAAAAAGCAGAATGTTCAGCTTTAAAATTACCAAATCCCAATTCATAAATGTAATTTCCCATGATCCAATTTGAAAATAAAACACGTTCGCTAGGATCATGTAGTTCAATACGAGTATGCTTCACATATCTTTCTTTATTAATCTTTATTTGATTTGACTTTATGTTCTTAGGTAACCATAATGTTGACCAATCCGTGGCAAAGAATCCATTCAATTGTTGAGACCAATCTCTACTTAAAAATAGCCCATATGCATCAAGAATATCTGCAACCACAATATCTATAATTTGATAAACTAAAGGGTTACAAGCAATTCTGACTAACACATCTTTCATCTCCCCTACAACCTTCACATTCATCCTGTCCAATTGAGTTATTTGTGAATTTGATGGAACATTTTTTCTATTCAACCTTTTGCAGACTGATAGAGGCATCACATTGGAGGATGCTCCAGAATCTACCATGCAATTATGAACATTCCTATTGAAAATCTCAAAGGTAAGTAAGAATGGAGGTGTGGTTGATTTAGAATTCTTACCTATAAGCGAGGCTTTGTCAGCTATTGCTCTTCCTTTATCAGTTGTTGTTGAATCATCATTAGAATTGTTTGCAGCAACATTTTGTTTCGCATTAGGAATAATTGAACTCATGGCGGGATTTACAACATGACTGTTAGGCATTGGGTAAATTTGAAGAAGGTCATACATACTGATGTTTGCACCTGTCTTCTTTAAATCTTCAATTATATCATATTGTAAATCTAATTTTGGAGCATTTTGAATGGGTTGGGTAATTTTTGTTGATTGAGTCTGTTTGCCAGATTGAGTTTGTTTATTAAGTTGTGAATTGTTGTTGTCATTATTTGGAGAAGAACTTGACGAGGCTCTAGGAGTGTTTGTGAATGTTCTACTACGTGTATTATAGGCATGTTGTCCTGTAGGCGGACTTTTACTCTCATATTCTTTTACAAGACTGTCCCAGAAATGACTGTTAACTTGTTGAGGTTCCTGTGATTCTTCATCATTTTCTGATTCCTCTTCTTCTTCGTTTTCAATTATTTCTTGATTAGAAGGAGTTTTAGATAAAGATAAAATAGCTCGAATTGTATTAAAAATCTCTTCATTTGCTGCTATGTCAGGTGGTGTATTTTTACTATTTGTATTTGAGTTTTGTCTAAACTGATTTCTGAAATATCCCCTAGAAGGAAAAGCTTTAGAATTGGTTTTCTTTAATCCTACAACTTCATTGGTTAATGCTCGAATAGCATTTTGCAGCTGTTCTATATCAAATGCTTTATCTTTTTTTGAATTAAGTTTTTCCATCTTCTTTCGGGGAAAAGTATTAGATTTCCCACTTCTATCTGGTTCATAGGACATAGAATCCTTCTCGACTTTAATGGCTTCCTCAAAATTTTCTACTAACGTTGTTTTCCCAGCTCTCTTAACAAACATCCCAGAATATTTTGGTAAAGCTGAAGTATAATTTTCAATAAATATATCCTCGGGTGGTTGAGAAGCAACTGGAATTTTATTTTTTAATGTTAGAAATCTCTGGTTAAAATCTTTAATTCTTTCTTTAGGTTCCATTTTAATCCGAGATAACTCTAGAGCTAAAAGAGCAGGTGTTTTATCTTTCCCAAATTTATCTAAATTTTTTTTATTAAATTCACCCCAATTTGTGATTGATCCCTGTACTAACGGAAAGTACCAGGTAGAGGCTCTTCCTTCAAAAGTTAGAGGAAACAATCGACAAACTACATCTTCATGCTGAATGTTCAAGGTTTGAATTGCTAACATGAATTTGTCTACATGCACCTCTGCAGGTTCTTTGTCATCTGGGTTAAACTTAGGAAGAAGTTTATTTGAGTGTTTAGGCAAAGGATGTTGTATACCAGGGACAACTACAGCAGCTATTCTCAACCAAGGGAGTTGTGGATTAGGTGGATTAGGTGGAGGATTAACTCCTCTTCCCATAGGTACGTTTTCTACCATAGGACTTCTCTCAGAACCTGAAGAACTTACTGAATTGGATGATCTTGGACTATCGGGTGGTGATTCAGAAGGAGAAGGTGGCTGATCAAAACCGCCTTCTGCAGTTAGTCTTCTAGCAGTGTTTGTTTGAGTAGTTTGTCTATGATGACTTTCATTTTGATGATGTGGAGTGCTATCAGCTACTTCCAAATCTTGAGTAACTATGTTCAATTGCGGATTATGTCGCTATTGTCTAGGTGGACCATAATCTATTGGAGATACACCAAGTTGATTAGCATATGCTCTCGTAAGAATATGTCGTGATTGTTTTAAAATTTGAGTGCTTTGTTCAGGAGTAAATGGAGATGTGATAGGACCACATTCGAGGATGCTCCTAATAGTTTCTATAAATGGTGATCTACTAACTTCTGGAGGATGTTTACTGGTTGAAAGTTTGTCATTAGTTTCACCTGCCATTACTCATTAACAGGCCCTCCTTCTAGCGCCATTTGTTGGCCAGATTTTTTGACCTGGGCCAACAAGGAGATTCTTCCCACACAATCATCTTAAAGAAGCTTCTGGTGTGTTTGGAATAGAAAAATATCATAGGTTATGGTCCTGCTACCAACTGAATTTTTCTCTTCAGGAGAAACTAAAATTCAGTAAAAATCTATCCTAATGTTATTTCTATCTAAAAATTAGTTTTCAACTACCTAAGTTATCCTACAATTTCTTTCTTAAGGAAAGTCTTCGATTTTGGAGGGTTTTATATTTAATACTCTAACTTTTAAAAGACTATTAAAATGATTCTAAAATTACACAAATTCTATTTAACAACTGTTAAATGTAAACTATACTAAGATAATACTAACTGAACTATCTTAACTATTCTATCTATCTATCCCAGTGAAGAGGGATTTTGAATATTATATTAATTATTAATTAATATAATGATGAACATAAATATAAGGAGTAAGATCTAAATGAAAATATTTAAACCATGCACCCTAAATCATTCTGTTATAAAATACCTTGACAGAGAAACTGAAATAAGCAATTACTTCGAATTTTTTTAAATGTTTAATTAATTAACAACTAATAAACAACATTAGATATTTGAATGAAAGATAATGTTCAAAATGAAATCATCGCAAAAATACAATTGAGATCAAACAGACATAAATATATATATCATTATATCCTAAATTTTCAGTAGAAACACTGATTAATTCAGTTACAATAACATACTAGTTCAAATACAATATTGTGTTGACAAATTGTAATACCGATTAATGAACACAAGCATAACCAAGTATACTGCATCAATATTAAAAGTAGAAGATTATATACTGAAATATAAAAAGAGTATCCAAAATAATACCGATCAACGATATCAATCTGAGGATTTCCAATCACATTCCACTTCCAAAGATAAAACTTCAGCCAGGAACAAAACTAGTATCAAAATAATATTTCAAATATGTTTGTCTTTAGTCACTCCTTCCCTTTTTCTCATAAAATTACCAGTTTATATAATACTACTAGTCCTTCGATTCTGTTTTTTTCATAAATGTTGTATGCAATACTATAGGAGTCCTATCACTATCAAAGAGCATCGAATCTATTCAGCAGACACTTGCCAGTAGAAGATAACAATAAAATACAACTAGCTTGAAACATCTGCTGATTTAAAGGAACTAGCATATTCGTGGCTGTGTCGAAATTCCAGTCTTCAATAAACATCAACATCTTCCAAATGAAATCCAAAATATCCTGAATCAACAGAGGATAGTGATAACATGCCCATCTATTTAAACAAACAAAATAATCTCATTAAAACCAATTTTAATAGAAATACCAAAAGAAACCATAAGTTATATGTGTGCCTGTAAAATCTGCGATTTTGCAGGCATGCACAAAAAGATTTTATTACCTGTTGACAGAGAGATAAACCATATAACTGAAAATGGAAACAATCATCAGGTTCTATTTTATGAATTAATCATTCTCCTGGCCTCAGAGAGTTTGGCTTTGAGCCTAATGATTACTATCTTATGTTGTTCTACTTGTTCGAGAAAATGTTGGTTTGTATCTATCATTGATTTTTTTGCTTTCTTGTATTGGTTTTTTGATGTTCATCTCTTTCCACCTATTAATCAAGTTTAATAACTCTGCCTTAAATGTCTTATTCTCCTCGTCTTTCAAGATTGTGCTTGCTCGACACTCATTTAGTTCATGTTTCAATTCAGCAATTTTAGTCTCATACACCTTGTCAAGGACCTGTTGGAGAGTTTCTTCCTCCTTGTCATGACACGAATCAACTGCCTGAGAAGAATCAAGATTATCTATATATTGACCAGGTGATGGAAAGCTCATAAAAGATGGCTCGAGGCCAAAACCATAGGCGTCTATACACGATGGAGCAGCTTCTTCCTTACCCGTCTCTGTAATTTCTTTAGCCAAATTTTCATGATTATTCTCTATAAGAGTAGGTTCATCCATATGTGTGGTTTCGGGAACCAATGATGGAACATCATCCTCAAGATGGAAAATCACTGGTTGAGCACTCTGTTGAGTGGTCGTAGGAACAGAGGCTATAGGTGTAGTATTCATACTTCTAGTAATTCTTCTAGTACAAACAAACACAAGACCTTTTGATTCAAAACCCCCTTTGTCACAACATACCTGCACTAACTTCTCTAGTTTACGCATGGACTCATCACCATGTTTTCGAGGGGTATACAACTCAGAGGGGTTTTTATAATCAACAGCATTAACATCTTCATTTTTGGTTAATTTTCCTTCTGCCTTTGTAGGTGTACTACAACGTTTTTCAGATAAGGATTGGTCCAAGGTTGTCTCAGCATAATAGGGAGCTACATTCCTGACCCCATCATCACTGATACAAGTATTTATAGGAGGATTTGCTTCCTGAAGCTCTTTATCCTTTGATTCAGCCTCATGAACATTACCAACTTCGGATTTTACTGTAGCCTTGCATTTCCTACGGGTATTTGGGGGAGGGTTTGGCCAATATTGAGTCGGCCCTAATTGACATTCAATCAAAAACTCATCCCACGATTTACAATTAAGAGATAGTTGATGCTGTATTATAATTTTGACTAGACCATGATGGAATAGACTTCTATCGGGATTACCTATGGTAGTTTGAACCGAATGCGACATTTTCTTCAGACTTTGCAATAGGTAAAATGGAAGATTAAGTTTACAGCCTTTTAATGCTAACAGTAGTCGTAGGTGATAATAATGCAGGTGAGAGAATCATCCATCACATGATACGTACCTGACCAAGATCTCATAGAATGCTCGCCATTCTGGCTTTAGAAACTTAACTGAAATCCCAATCTTCAGTTTTGCACTGGCCGGTAAAGGCAACAACAAGGACTGACATTTCTTCTTATTCACTTTCCCACCTTTAAACCATCGCTCTCCAGTTTGTGGAAGCTTCATAGCCTCTGCAATTTTATCTTAGTCAATGATAAACTTGAAATCCCCAATCTGTGCTATGTTTTCTTTCAAACTCAAAGCAAACTATTTAGTAACCTCCACGTTATGGCCACTAAAGCACCTGAAGAACTGACCCCATCCAATCTTTTCAAATAACAGAGCAGCTTTCTCAACGGCTTCAATAAGCTCTGGTCCTGAAATTTGAAAACAACTAAGTGGAGCCATAGCTCCCTCACTACTACTCTGGTTACAAATTGAAATGAATGGAGTCATGAAGAGGGAAGGGATAGGCACCAAGGTATAAGACATTACGCAAAATTTCAAATCCTCACATGATTCATACCTAACAGAGATGAGAGCTCCAACTTTGGCCATTTTAACCAAATTTGGAGATGATTAACACAACATCCAGTGTTTTCGCTATGATAAATGGAAGACTAGCCACGACTAACTGTAACTCTTAACCAATTCTTCATATCAAAGATCATTCGATTAATGAAACATAAAAGAAGACATTAATTACCCGCAGTTTGGCATGATGAGCTCATACAACATCATGAATGGAATGGTTATCAGTCATATATAACACTAAATTAACTATTACGATTTCATTATTACACTCACAGCTGTCAATTAAAATGAAAGGTGTTAAGCAAATCTCCATACAAACGCAGCGATCTTGATAACTGGTGTTATTTATTTGACATATGGGTCATGTATCTTCATAAAATGGCCAATTGATGATTTACTCCAGATTACACGTGAAAGGTGGTTGTGTTTATTAACATGACGATATAGTGTTAAAATAGTAAACCCTAATGTTCTTGCATTACAACTAACCAATGATCCGGATTAACACTTAAACCATGTATATACATAAATTTTCAGTTTGAAATATAGTTTTAAAACTTTACGAAATCCCACCCATTAATGTCCTAAAATAAAATCCGATAGGATATAAAGCTTATAAAGCTCTGACACATGAAAATTTCAAAATGATATTCATTTATTTGCACTCTCACTAGCTATATATATACAATTAATGATATGATATTAAGTTACATAGGAAATGTGAACTTTAGGTTTAATGGAAATTTTAATTAATAAATCACCTTTAGTTCTAGGGATTTCAAGAACTTATAATATCTTATTAATAACAAGCTTCAAACAAATTCAAAATGTGTTTTCGTTAAACCCAAATTAGCATACTATCCTTTTAAATTTCTTAAATCAACATATATAATCAGATAAATTAATTAATGATAGAATTGATCATATATACAATTTATGAAACTGACAGCTGCTAATTATCAAAGTTATGAAAATGTTGTCATTTGACACTTCTATAATTGAGAGTACCTTCAGAATCGAAGATTTTGAAGGCACTCTTTTATAATATTTAAAGGTAAATCATAAAAGAGAGCTGATCCCCCTTCATCTCAATGAAAAATGAAGGGGTTGTTGCTGATTGCCAATAGGTCCTTGATGTACCTGATGAAAACGAGACCAGAAATTTTCTTTGCTGTGAACACCTTGAGCCAGTTCTTGACAGATCCGAGAAATGTTCACTTGATTGCTACAAAGCATATTCTGAGGTACCTGAGTGGTACTGTTGATTATGGGCTCAAGTACGATGCAAATCAAAAGATTAACCTGGAGGGTTATGTTGATTTAGATTGGGCAGGCAGTGCCATCGATAGGAAGAGCACTTCAGGATGTTGCTTCATTATGGGATCAGGTGTGATCTCTTGGTTTAGCATGAAGCAATCCTGTGTGGCACTGAGTACAACTGAAGCAGAGTATGTCATAGCTTGTCCAACTAGTTTTGAGGCAGTATGGCTATGAAAGCTACTATCTGATATATTTGATCTCCAGTTGGATACTACTTGTATACATTGTGACAACCAGAGTTGCGTGAAGTTGTTAGAGAATCCAGTGTTCCATGACAAGTCGAAGCATATCGAGATCAAGTATCACTATATCAGGGATATGGTGCAGAGGGGAGCAGTGAAGCTCTAGTATGTTGCGATAGAGGAACATATAGCTGATGTATTAACGAAGCCATTGGCTAGGCTGAAGTTCGAGTACTTCAGGGAGAAGCTTGGTGTTCTCCAGATTGAGGTTTCCTCCAAGATAAAGTGATGAGACCCATAGCCATTCTAATGTGATAGAGGGATGTGTTCCCACTTGATCAGATGTAAGGGCTGAACCATTTTGTCATGGCTAAAGGATTAAGTTCCTTCCATGTCAGATGTGAGTGTTGGCCATTCTTTCGAGTAGGACAGATGTAAGGGCAACTACCATTCTAGGAATGGAGGCACCTGGTTAGTTACCAGGTAGCTCAATTTGGGACTAGGGACCATTCTGATGCGATGATGGGATTAGTTCCTTCATGATCAAATGTGAGTGCACGCCCTTTCGATATGATCTGTTTACACATGGTCGAATGTAAGTGCAGAGCTTTTCTGACAAGATGAGGTTGGATATAAGTGTTGAGCCATTCTGGTGCAATGTGTTTACACATGGCCAGATGTGAGTGTTGTGCCTTTCTGAAAAGATGGGGTTGGATGTAAGTGTAGTGCCTTTCTGACAAGATGAGGTTGGATGTAAGTGCAGAGCCTTTTCGATGTGATGTGCTTGCACATGATCGAATATAGGTGCCGAGCCTTTCTGACAAGATGAGGTCAGATGTGAGTGTTGGGACTTTTTGATAAGATGAGGTCAGATGTGAGTGCTGGGCATGCCTTTCTGACAAGATGTGGTCAGATGTAAGAGTTGGATGGGCCATTCTGAATTAAGTGTCAGATATAAGCGCTGATGAAGACCTACATGAAGGGTAGGCATAAAGGACTGACTCTGTAGAACTTCCTGTGACGAGAAGAATCAAGATAGCACCATTATGAGATAGTAGATGATGATCTATACTTGATGATGATCTAGATCAAGTCATCTAGATGAGATGATCTAGACTTAATGACGATCTAGATCAAGTGACGATCCAGTTGTGATGAAGATCTAGACTCAATTATCCAGATCAAGTGATCCACATGAGATGATCTAGACTTGATGATGCTCCAGATCGAGTGATGATCCAGCAGTGATGAGCCAGTATTCATGATGATGCAGATCCTGTGATAAAGAGAAAGAATATGACTAGAAGACTCGAAGACAAAGAAGACTCAAAGATGAAGAAGACTTGAAGATGACGATATGATCTAGTTGATGTAGAGAAGAAGACCAATGCTGAAAATTGTGTTGAAAGAATACCCTCCTAGTTAAGAGGGAGTGTTGATGTATTTGTAACTTCGGAATGTATTCATATATGTATATTATGTCTTGTAACTCGATGTTTATTCCAGGATGTATCTATTATGTAATTGAGTCATGTTTTCATGCCCCGATGTTCTGATCGAGAGGATCTATTATGTAAACAAGTCATGTCAAGTCATAGTGAGTAACCCTCCAATTATCTAAGGGTTAAAGTCCCCGCAGTTCTAGGGCACTAGGGTTATTAGACTCTCCTAGTAGAGGATGGCCCTAGTAGGGTTTTAGTCATGCCAAGATTAGTATAAATAGAGAACTAGAGTCTCTATTTATCACACAACTCATCCACACTCAAGTGTAGCGCATAGTTGAGGAAGGAGAATACACTGGGGCTAGACAAGAAGAAGATTACTGCTATCAGGATATCACTTACTGTTTTGGGCTTTTCTATTTTGGTGTTGATTCTATCTCTGAGGAAGTTGTGGGGTTTTCTCCTTTATGGTTTCCCCGAGGAAAAACATTGTGTTCATTGTCTCTTGTGTTTGATTGATGTGCTTGTTATTCTCTCAGTTAAATATCCTAATAATGCTAGCTTAAAGTTGAAAAACTAACAATTTAAGCGAAGCCAATAGGGTGAAAAAGTGGAGAAGGTGCTCATAGCTCATGTATATGAGCGCAAGGATATCCTCAAAGAGTCTGTTTCCAAACAAGACAATTTTCATCAAATTGGACGAAATTGTAAGAACTCATCATTGTATAAGCATTGCATATTTTTTCTTAATTTTGCATGAGTATTAGAATATGAATTCCCTAGATTGGATGGATACTAAATCTGTTTTTTATGTAGGTTTGTGCATTTCTGATTTTGATGAATAGCAACCTGTGGAGAGTATTACTAGTACTTTATGTGTTTTCCATTCACATATAGGAGATACTCGATGAGGGCAAGGATTCCACGTCATTGAGGGAAGAAGGGGTATGGTTTTATAAATATGATTACTTTCTTCCAAGGGGTAAAAGGATGGGATGAATTGAAGAAGCCAAGTTACCCATACTTCATGAAATTGGCTTACCACATTCTAATCCAACATTAATTGATTTCATACGTTCAAAATTATTTCTTGAAATTCAATCTAGTATGTGGGAGAAGGGTGGTGCATGTGATCATTTTGGTATGCACTTACCATTTTTGGTTTTTGCTGAAGTGTTGAAGGAAGAGGAATCTATTCGAATGACTAAGAATACTTTTTCTTGCACAAACCCCTCTGACATGTTATTACGTAACTTATTTTACCCTGGATGGAATACATGATTACATCTTGTGAATGGAGAGCAATTAAAATGTGTGTTCAGTGGAGAGACACTTCATTTTAGGTAATGTATTCAATTTTGATTTTCCTTTTATTTTATTTTCATGAGGTTTGACAACACTTTCTAACTATTTTTTTATCCTTTTTAACTTGTAGATATTCCATACTGAGACAAAATATCTATGTTTCTTTTAAGTTTCAATGTATTAGGCATATAAGGGATAACAACAATTGGATTTGGATACCAATAGAGAAAGACAATGATGATAGCACCCATTCTCCTCTAATATCCATTGATATTTTTAAGGATGGTGCACATTTCAAAACATTGTCCATGGAAGAAAACTGGAATTTGTTTGAAGTTAGAAGAGAACATGAATTTCAAGAGGAATCAAGCCCCGAGGAAGACTTCTATTTTATTCACAATGGAAAAAGGGTGAGAATTTTATAGTTTTTGTATGTTTATTCATATTCGAAACATGTTTCTTACTTACATTTTAATGATTTCGTTTGGAAAGATTCATAAAAGAAGAGAGAAGAGCATCATGCGCAAAAGTTGCAGTCATCCCCATACATTATATATTCGAAGGACATGACACAAGGTGAGTCCTCGACAACCATACGTTAAGAAACTCTTCTAATCTTAGTTGTGATATCTATATTTTAGAACTAATTTTGAAATTTCCTACTTATTTCTTTTGGCAAGAGAAGGTATGATTTTGTTCATTGAGACTTTTTCATGTCATTTTTATAAATTGTTATTTATTACTACATTTTTAGGCCAATATTTCATGAGATTCTACCATTTTAACTCAATCAATTTTCATCACATGTACAGGGAAATAAATGGAGAAGGGGATGGACTTTCAAAGGCTCATCTATAGCTAGAGAATGGAATGTGGCATATTCTAGACCTCAAGGATAGCCAACATTCGGAATATTTTCATCCCACTTTTTTTGAGTTTATTCTAGATGGAGGAATATATAGTGATGTTGAGGCACCAGAGATTTAGGAGGGTTATTGGTTTATTTTGATTATCTGAATGGAAAATTGTTAAAACCTTTTTTATAATCTAATTTTAGAACTCTTAGTGTTGTTCAGAGGAAGGTTTTTTTCTCCCTTGTGGAAGCCAACATTTGTAATGTTCTAGACTATCAAGAAAATGCCAAAAAAGAAGTAGGTGTTTACCTCTCTTCTTTAACATGAAATAAATGCTTAACTGCATATATTAAATGTACTTTCTATCATAATATGAATAAAAATTTGATTTTTTCCAATGAAAAAACAAGTGAGTCTACTCCAAGTTATCTAACTGTTTCCCATCAGTGACTTGAATAGAAAAGTATGGTATTGATGGATTTCAGTATGCTTTGGATGAATATTGGATTTACTCAATAACCTAATGCTTCTCATGTTTTTGTCTTTGTTGTTCTTTTATAAATTTGTTGATTGAATGGAACCAATAGCTCTTCATTATTTGGTGTGCACTAGCATCTACTGATCCATGTTCAGTTCCATACTGTCCATAGAAGTTATGAAGCAATGGCAAATATTCCACAAGCTACATTTTGAATAGTGAATACTGTGCAAGTGTACCTTAATATATATGGAAAGTTTCATTGCCTTGAGATCCTTGATTTATGTTCCTTTGATCCTTTTTACTAGGTTTAGTGACTCATGAAAACTAATATAATTTATTTTTGTTATTTATTGTCAAGGATTGTCACTTTGGACTATTTTTTTTTTTTGAGAAGTCCTTCAACTGACAACAAAAAAGAAATGAATCAAATGCATTATATCATTTTTCATGAATGTCTAAGCCTTTAGGGCATTTTGAAGTAGACAGTAGGGAACTTTCAAATCATATGACACATTTTAATCCATCCTAGAGAATCATTTTCATTAAAACCACTACGAAATGTAGCAAATGCTCAGATGAAACATCCTTGTCAACTAGGATCAGGGATTCCTAGAAACTGATATACTTTATTCCAATCATTTGTGTGCACTTTGCATTTACCCCACACATTTTTTTGAAGCATGGCAAACCATGAGATAGAGTAAATGAAAAGAAAAATGCATTTTTCTCTTATTTTTTTATTGACTGCAGATATTGCAGAAGTTGCATAGCTGGAAGGCCATTGTCTCTATATATATGTACCTTCAAGAGTAGGTATGGTCTTGTATTTTAGACCAAGGTATCCAAATTAAGGGTTGCAAGTGATGGTTTGTGGAATCTTATTGAAATATTTGATAGTTGATTTGCATGCTATTTCATTGTAGAATAAGTGGTTCTTGCTAATGTGATTCTTTAGAGAAATGTATTCAAATTTGGTTTGTTTGAGGTTGTAAGAAAATCTAGGTGCATAGTGTAACCTTGACCAAACCTATGAATAAATAGAATTATTTGTGCTTTGTAGGCATATGGATGGTATATGGAATTTTGATGTCTCTTGTATTATATTTTTTTTTCTTTTATGAAGTGTTGACATAGTTTCTACCGTGCTAATTTTTTATAAATTATGTGACCAAAATAATGGTACAGAGGCTTTATGCTAAATTCTAGACACCAATTATCATTGATTCTACTTGGACCAAGTGGTTTGGTACATTGGCCTTTTGAATAGCATGCATGGAATTCCATAGTCTTTGTACATGGTCCTTCATGGAAAATATGGATTCCTGCACCTTGATTATATATTTGCATTTATATCTTGACTATAAGACTTTGTTGTCTTGGTGGATGTCTTGGTGGATGTCCACTTTGCTTAAATTTTGTTGTACATGGATTTCAAGTCTTTTTGATCGGCTCAGATAGTAAGTTTAAAAATTTCAATGCCCTTTAAAATATTTTTCTAACCCCATCTATATCTCAGACTGGGGTTCCAAATACATTTAAGGTAAAAGAAAGGCATTGGAAAGATGTTGTTTTCTATCATCTATGAAATCTTAAAGTCTAAACCTTGTTGGTTTAATACAAGCAATGAACTTGAACTTGATCAATTCTAAGGAAACATAAACTCTGGTGAAGAATGGCCAATATTTGGGCTACTTTAAGTCCTATCCATATTTTATTTATTCAATGCCCTAGCTTCCCTCGGCGATATTTAACAACACTATTCAAATTTAAGTGTACAGAACCAAAATTACTGTAAAATAAAAATTGTAAATATGAAAATGTTAGGATATTCCAAATACATCATCTGTTTATTTAGTAGTTTCCAGTTGTATATGGAATGTGTAAAACAATGTCTAGACTCTAGATTGCATTCTTGTTTTTTAGAAGTAGAGTTGTTTTCCAATTGTACCCCTGATTTTAGGGGCAGTGCTGTTTGTATGTTTGTACATTCTTTATAAAAGAAATGGAAACAAAGTGGACAACAATTTGTACCTACAAGAAGCTTTTTTTTGGGTGGTATGTGGGTCTTTCCTTGGCTGTTCTGTTATTTTGAATTTTATTTGCTAATGAATATATATGTGCTGTAGATTCTTGTCCATTTGCTGCAGGTTGTTGACAAGAGTTAACAATTGGTATCAGAGAGGTTGTTGGGTTCAAGGGGATGCCTTTGTTTCCAAGACGAGGAAACTTTGTTCATGGCATCTTAGTTTTCCAAGGATTTGTTTTGAGCTCTTGTTCAAAAGCTTGTACATATTTCATTTATTTTTCTTGACATGCCCACATTATATTTCATGCTACATTTTTTCTTTAGGTCTCTTCCTCTACCATGGATATTGGGATTGTACCTGAGAGTAACACTACCACTGGCAGTTCAACTCCTTACCATGACCCAAGAGGAGTATTTGAGATTCATCATAGGGTTTTTCATCTTAGTGTACAAGTTGATCTCATGGGAAGAGAATCACGGGTTCTCATATATAGGGAGAAAAGAAAGAACAAAAGGTTTGAGAAGACAATATAATCACAGGATAAAAGGATGATTTTCTGATTTCCAAGAGAACAGATGCAGAAGTGGAACAAATATACTCACGTTCTTTGCTTCCTCATCAGGGATATGGAGTTGTTCCATCCTATTGATCCAGTCAATAAAAATAATTCTTTTTAGAAATAATCTCACTCTTAAAATCAACATAGAACATCTTATGAAATGCTTCTGAAGAAAATTGGGCCCCAATGAAAGCTACATTGATGTGCATTGTCCAGATGGAGTACAAGAAAACTATTCTGATACAATGCAGGACATCTTGAAAGTGAGTTGGGGAAACTGCATCACAATTTCCTGCAATGCACCTCTCCACATAAAATGTTTGTAGAGAAGATGCTTTCAAGAGGTCCAAATTAGATCCCAACATGCTCTAGAATGTCTGCACTTCCAAAAAATATGTTGAATGATCTTAGTGATACAGTCCAGACTCCATACATTAGTGTGGCCTTAGAGGGTAAGTCCTGATAAACCACTGAGCATGCAAAGACCATGAGCTGAAAGTGATTCCAAGTTGTTTTAACGTGCACATTCTATTTATTTTCTTTTTCCTCATCCCACCATCTGTTGAGTATCTCTCTGAATGGATGTGACACATGATTAGCCTGGTAAAGCTGGCATGCCTTATAGATCCAAACTTGCTTGTTATAGCACCAAAGCCAATGCCTCCATATGGGCTAGGGGTATTGCTATTCAGTTTGTAAGCATCTTCTATGGGGATAAGAGTTTGGAATTATCACATTCCACCTATTGAGCATCTCTCTGAATGGACATGACACACAAATATTCTGCTAAAGATGGTAGGTTCCAGCCTTCCATAGCACCAAATGCACAACCTATTGATATTAAATTTGTAATTGTCTTTTGCAGAGATGAGTCTTAGTATCCCATCTTCTGTTGAGTATCTCTCTTATGGATGTGATGCATGAAGAGCCTTGTGAATCTAGCTTTCCTTATAGATCAAAACTGTCCTGTTAAAGAAATGTTGGCACCAAAGGGTCAGCCACAGAGTGTTGATCTTATGCATTGTCTTGGAATTATCAATAGCCTTTGCAGTTCCTTTCGAATGGGTAAGTAATTTTTCATGGAAGTTAAATATCAACCATGACAATTAATTTTCCACTGCTCAATCTCATGAATGTAATATTTTTGTCGGTTAAATCTCCATAAATCTTAAAATATGATTCTTCAGTCTTACCACTACTTGATTCACTCACAGTATTTGGAAATCAACTTTTAGCAACATTCTTGTTGACCATAGATCTAAAATAGTTTGCACTTTCAAGAAAAAGATATGAAATGGATGGTTTGCTGAACCTTGATCAGCTGGGTAAGATTATTTGTGCAGGCTGAATGATTGCAAGACCAACTTTCAAAAAGTTTAACCTTTTAGGGCCATTCAAAACCTTTTAAGACCAACTTTAAAATGGGTTGATCCTACTAGTCAATACTTAAGGCCTTCCAGGACCAAATTTGAAAAGGATTGATCCCACATTCAGTAATATATCATGCATTGTTCTTCTTCAATAATCTTTAACATGCATCTAATACATCCTCTTGGTCCATGTTGGTTGACTTTGTATCTTGTCACTAGAAAATTTGACTGTGCAATGTCCAAATGCTGACAGTTGTTTACTTTTTGAAAACCTCATTCTAGTCTATTACGCCTTTATTGTTCATCATGTGTGGTACATTTCATATATCTAGCAATCATAAACATTATTTTGTAAAAAAGAGAATTGAGAATATTTTCTACAGGGAAGGACGCTCCCTTTGAAAAAAAAAATCTTGCATTTCACAGTATGCTACATGCCTTGTGAGCATCTGTCTTCTTGGATTGATTTTCATTTTAATGGAATCACTGTCTGTTTGTATCTAGATTTTGAACCAATTGTAAATATATATTATTTTGTAGTACAACAAAAGGAAACGTCTGTGAGATTCTTCATTTAATCACATGCCTTATTTCATGCATGTGTGATCTGGTAAATCTAATAATGTATCAAAGCCACCACCGAGCTTGGAGTCTATACTACGAATTTTGATTTGAGATGGGTTGTAAGCTACATGTTGGAGGGCACACCAGACTAGATGGATTCAACGATTACAAAATGTGCAGGCTAAGTGATTGCAAAATGTGCAGGCTGAACGATTGGAGACTCAGCAACCGTTGGATTATCAAATCAATGGTTGTGATTTGTTCTGTTTAAAATTTAGTACCACATTGGTAATGCGGAAGAGTATATATAGGTTTATATATGCCGACGTCTCTCATTCTTATCGACGCAGAGAGCAAAGGTATGGTGGGGGCTCTAGGTGTTTGGACTCCACGAGAAGCTCACCAGCTCGAAGCTTGGGACGACTTGACAGGCCAACACCTTTTTGGTACACATGGAAAACAATGAACGGCAGGAGATTTTTTTATGTCTTGGCATGATAGCTTGGAGATGACAGGGCAAGACATGGTAGCACGACTGGTGCTGACATGGAGATAGACACATTTACTTGTAAATTTTGTGTTTTTTTTGTAAAGTATAATACAATGGTATTCATTTCACCCAAATTGATAAGCATGTTTACTTATAAATTATTTTGTGTTTTTTTTAAAGTATAATAGTATTGAGAATATTTCAGAAAAGTTTAAAATTTAATAAATACTATTAATATGTTATACATAATGTGAAGTGAAAATTGTTCATTCATGTCTTTCCCTGTCATCAATTATTGTTCATTATTGTTTTTCTACCTATATTAGTTTGGCATGCATATTTGTTAAAATAGATATCATTCATGCTATAGTTACCATTATACTTTTAGTTCTTGGAAGAATCTATGGGATTTATGTAGTCTTTTCTACAACCTTGATTATGGGGCTTAGAGTCACATATTCAACTGATTTTTTTTATCAAAGTAAGGTTTGACTCTAGCTCTACATAATGCATGATATTTGTTTCCATCATAAATCAAATTATCATCCCCCTTTGACCAAGTTTATCCATCTCATCGAAATCAAGTTCACGAGCATATCCATCACATGGGATTTATTCCATTTAAGTGGGGAAACTTACTTTGCATCATGGAAACAAGACTTGAATCAATAGTTTTAAAATTTTCATTGTATCTCTCAAATCATCATTTGAATTTTACTTCATCTAAATTTTCCAAAATACTCTAAAAATCTCAAAGATCTAGTGTATTAAATTTTATCTCCCATAAATAAAATTTATTAGGGACCATATTATTATATTTCTCTTGCATATCATGCCTCAATCATTTTACCTTGCTCTCCTCCATGTTTCCTTCTCTATGTAATTTCAAGGTTATTTCACTTCTTATACCAAATTATAAAAATATGGATACCTTAATATGCCAATGAGATCGAATATTTAATTAGCATACCCTTTTCCACAAAACATTCGCACCCTTTCATTTGCAATCCCTAAGGTGCCAAAAATATGTTAAAATATGATTTCTAGGTTTTCTAAAATAGATTATAAATATGATCATATATTAAAAAATATATACTTAAAAAAATAGTCACCACAATCCATTAGAAAAAACTAAAGTGAAAAAAACCAATATCCAAGAAGGAGATTAGAATACGAGGTTGATTTCTAGCATTTTTTAGGAAAACTAATTGCTAAACTTTAAAAAAAATCCATAAACTAGGATCTCATCCAATAGCAGTAGAGAAGCTCACCTTTATGCTAGGTTTCCTTGAGATTTCATTTCATATGCATTCCAATGCATAAAGGATTTCATCTATTAGTATTAGAGAAGCTCACCTTTATGCTATGTTTCCTTAAGGTAGATATTTATTAATGAGGTTTCATTTCATATGCATTCTAACACTTTTGGTAAAGATGGAAAAATAGGAAATAACAAAGTAAATTGATCCAACATATTCTAAATCCAAATTTGTTCCATGTGTTATTTGAGATGGATATCCATTGATGTTGTTTTAAATATTTAAGTTGAATTTATGAGATTAAAAGGTTACGATTTTTGTGTAAATATTATATAGTAGATTAAGTTTTATCTCCCATAAATAAAATTTATTAGTGACCATATTATTATATCTCTCTTGAATATCATGCCTCAATCATTTTATCTTGCTCTCATCCATGTTTCCTTCTCTATGTAATTTCTAGGTTATTTCACTTCTTATACCAAATTATAAAAATATGGATACCTTAATATGTCAATGAGATTGAATATTTAATTAGCATACCCTTTTCGACAAAGTATTCGCACACTTTCATTTGCAATCCCTAAGGTGCCAAAAATATGTTAAAATATGATTTCTAGGTTTTCTAAAATAGATTATAAATATGATCATATATTAAAAAATACACTTTAAAAAATAGTCACCACAATCCATTAGAAAAAACTAAAGTGAAAAAAACCAATATCCAAGAAGGAGATTAGAATACGAGGTTGATTTCTAGCATGTTTTTTTAGGAAAACTAATTGCTAAACTTTAAAAAAAATCCATAAATTAGGATCTCATCCAATAGTATTAGAGAAGCTCACCTTTATGCTAGGTTTCCTTGAGATTTCATTTCATATGCATTCCAATGCATAAAGGATTTCATCAATTACTTTTAGAGAAGCTCATCTTTACGCTATGTTTCCTTAAGGTAGATATTTATTAATGAGGTTTCATTTTATATGCATTCTAACACTTTTGGTAAAGATGGAAAAATAGGAAATAACAAAGTAAATTGATCCAATATATTCCAAATCCAAATTTTGTCCCTGTGTTATTTGAGATGGATATCCATTCATGTTTTTTTAAATATTTAAGTTGAATTTATGAGATTAAAAGGTTATGCCATTTTTGTGTAAATATTATATAGTGGAAATTATTTGTATATTTTACGTGAAGTGAATATTATTAAAAAATTCAAAGAATATAGAACATGTGGAAGTAGGGTTGAAATTATAACATCAATGGTTGTGAAATCAACACATATGTTGAGCACCAAAGTCCATTCCTTGTTTTGTCATAAATCAATATCGTTAACCAAGGTTTTTTGCAAGGTTTTTTAACACCTGGAAGTATTGATGAAGCGTTGGAAGGTAGGGGTAAAGATTATAGCATTTATTTATAAAATTAATCCTTTTTTCCAATATTCTGAAATATTCTCAATTGTATTATACTTTACAAAAAAAACTACTTTACAAAAAAACAAAAAATTTACAAGTAAATGTGTTTATCTCCATGTCAGCACTAGTCGTGCTGCCATGTCTTGCCATGTCATCTCCAAGCTGTCATGCCAAGTCATCAAATAGTCTCCTTCCATTCATTGTTTTCCATGTGTACCAAAAGGTAGGGGTCCTGTCAGGTCATCCCGAGCTCCAAGCTGGTGAGCTTCTCGTGGAGTCCAAACACCCAGAGCCCCCACCATACCTTTGCTCTCTGCGTCGATAAGAATGAGAGAGGTTGACATATTTAAACCTATAGATACTCTTCTGAGTTACCAATGTGTTACTAAATCTTAAATAGAACAAATCACAACCATTGATTTGATAATCCAATGGCTGCTAAGTCTCCAATCATTCAACCTGCATATTTTGCAATCGTTGAATCCATCTAGTCTGGTGTGCCCTCCAACATGTAGCTTACAACCCACCTCAAATCAAACTTCGTAGTATAGACTCCAAGCTCAGTGGTGGCTCTGATACATTCTTAGATTTACCAAAGCACACATGCATTAAATAAGGCATGTGATAAGGCATGTGAAACAACGCTCAATCTCCAAACTGGATGTGTTATGAAGCAATAGCTTTAAAACCTAAAACCTCTTCATTATTTGGACTTCCTTAACCCTCATAACAACAACAAGAGAGGCTTGAATTGAATTTTGGGCTTACTCCAAACTATTATGGGCCTGCATGTATGTGGAATCAGAAGTAAAACCAATTTTTGGTGAGTTATAGGAAATTTTGAAGCATAAATAGTGGTAAAAAGCATCATTTTAAATATTTGCACTGTTTATGGATAATTCTGGGTAGTTTGTGGCTTACACCATCACTAAAAACATGTATGTATTGAAGTCTGAGCACAAAAAGAAAGGTGAAGAGACCTTGAATTCAAATATGGGCGATCTTTTGAGGGAAATCAACAGTGCAAACCCTTGATTTAGCAATTTTAAGCGTCTTGGGCATAAAAACATCCCTCCTCTCAGATTCTAGGCAGGGTATAAGGCAAATTCTTGAAACAACCTTAAACCTACCATCTATGGTTTATTTGTATCATGTTTTATGACTTCCAAATACTATAGACATATCTCCAAGAAAACCTCAGCCAATGAATTGAGTTGAATACTTTTTCATTTGGAGATAAATACAACAATCATCAAGGAAGATTGACTAAAATACATAGTCCATGCCTCAAAAAGTAATACCATGGTTAAGCACAGTGTTTTTCTAGGGATGTTAACTATTGATGATGAAAATTAGAAGGATTGGGTCCGCAATAAGTTTTTCTTGTATTTGAATATAATGAATCCAATTATATGATTTCAGTAAAAGGAATCTTGAATTTAGTTCAATCAACTGGATAGGAAAAAGGGCTTACTTTTTGTTACAGGTTAGTTGAGTCATATCAATACAGAGCAACCAAACTATTGCATTTTCTGCATATAGTAAATTATGGACCATTAGAAGACCACATTTAAAATCCAATATAAAAATATGCCTCAATTATAGTCATGTTATAAAGAAGTATGTTCAAGTGTTGGAAATTAAAATCCAAACTGCTCTTTGCATTGAAAATTAAGTTGTTTTATCAATCTTCACTACAAGGTAGTAGAGTATTCCCTTGGAAGGATACCTGGAAATAAGGACAAGAGTAAAATTGGAACTATACTTGTTTATATTAAAAATCAAATTCTACTTGATCTGATGGATATTATACATTTCAACTAGATTTCATAGATAGTTTAGAACCTTTTGTGACAATTTGAGCTAGTATGAAATTTGATTGCACATGTTTTTACTTTATACAAAGACATGCTACCACCATTATGGATTTCTGACTCATTATGTTTCCAACCACTGAGAAATATATTATTTTTCTTCCTCTTAAATTTCCACCAAAAAAAAAGTTTGCATGATGGAATAATAAGTACCGGTGCTGCACATTTGAATCTGCAACAATATTTTCTTCTATTGAATAAAATATTAAATCCAAATGTATGCTACTACCAATTGGTGAAGCGAGTCAACCGAAGCTAGTGTGGTAAATTGGATGACCAACAAGGTTTAAAATTTAGTTTAAGTTGCATTCTTTAGGAGTCATAATATTAAATAGTATTCAGTCTCTTGTATTTACCACAAAGCTCAGGTATGACCTTTTAGGGCCTTACACAAGAAGAGCTCCATAAGTCTAGGACCTTACCTGAGGAAAAAGATTGGATAATACCATTGCATATTCTTCATTATATATCCTTAGAAGTTAGAATAGAATACAACATTTAATATGCATTAGTGTTATCATGCAACACTCAATTTGGAATTTAAAAGGTAGAGAACTCTTTGTTGTTGAACACTAAACTTGTTCTTCGAAGACTATCTACATATTGGAGTATGCTTGAGAGGAAATTAGGAAATGGGATCCAAACTAAAATTGGGATTATTTATAAATATATCTAAATTTCCTTTACTTTGGGTTCTAAAGGTTGAGATCAAAATCCACCTAGACAATTTGGGCAAGGAGACAATATGAAATTGCTGGTGTTTATGCACATACAATATGTTTAAAAAAATTTCCCTTTATCACTAGTGATGAAGCTAAAAACAAAGAAATGTATTCTTATTTTGTCTCCAAAATGTCCATCCAATAGAACTATGTTTTCAAGACTAAACCCCTGATATTTTTCCTAATCAGTAGAACCATCCACCCATGGCATGTTACCAATACAGAATCCATAGGTTACAAGTTCAAATATGCTTTTGTCCTTCAAGGATAGAAGCCATTATTGTTAGGATTTTATTGATAGCTTGGATTTTCCAAATTTTATTACATCCTGTCGAGTTTTACCTATATTATCTATTAAGGGATAGTAAATTATGTCATATCAACACCCGTACATGTCATGTTGTGCATCAATTCTATGAATTCCATATTTCTCTTTAACTCCAAGAATTTATTATGATCATTGATATAGAGGAAAAAATAAAAATCAAGAATTGTTCCACCTGAATCCATGCAGATGGGTGCATGTATCTTTTTCCCATGTCAATGAGTCTTTCTAGTTTTAATTGTTGGAGAAAACTCTATTGGCAACATCAATTATGTAGAGCTTGCACAATCAAACTCTCAAATTGAAACTAAACATATAGCATCTTCAAACTGATTTTGTAAAGGTTTTGAATTGTTTTTTCCACAAAAATATCTTAGTATCTATATTTGTAAGCAAAAGATCTACTTTCTGTTTGAAATTTATGTTATTTCAAATTTAGAAGCAGGGTATTTGAAATAAGGAAAGATTTTTTCTTATGTAAAGAAATATAGTATGCATATCAAGTAGAAAAATCCTCTCATTTTATGAGGAATAGCATGTATGCTTGGGAATAATGTTTCATCTATCTTCATGCTTCTAGGATTAGGTTAGGATTATATTTTTTTTCTTTGTAATCTTCCTGTTAGATTTGCTTGAAACAATATTTTTCTTACCATTGCAAAAGATGTGGCTACTACTATGTCTTAAACTAAACAATAAGATGGTTTAATAAAGGCTTAATAATTTGACCTCATATAAGGCATGTGATTAAATGCCACATCCTGCCAAGTCATCAACAGTCTACTACATCCTTCCATTCATTGTTTTCCATGTGTACCAAAAGTCCATTCATTTATTACAAGCTATAAAATACACCATTTAAGAGAAGTGATCAACAAAAAGCACACATGGACTTTTTTTCACTTCACCATAACCCCTACGCATCCTAGTTTTGATTCCTAGTATGTCCATTGTCAAATTCCATTAAATACACATGTTTAAAAGTGAATTTTGTGCAAAATCCCACCAAACTAGATGCCAAATGGTCACATATTGATATTGTTTGTTTATTTCCTTTTGATCCTTGTGAACTAGGTTCAACAATTCCTAAAGATTGATAGAGTTGGTGTTCATGCTGGAATTGCATTGTGTTAAATAGTGTCCATTGTATGCATCCGAAACAATTGCTTTTGATATTGGAAAATTCCCTTTTATTTGCATGTCAATATTGTACATGGTAGAAAACATATATGTTTACAATTGACAAACATATAACTAAACCCTTAATTGAGGTGACCAACCAATGTCACCTTGCTGTAGCATGCCCCAGTCATCAAATACATAATAAAAATAAAACACTAATACAACATAAACGAAAAAAATCAAGACATAATATGACCGTCCTAGAGTTATGGATGCAAAATTGACATAATAGAAACAATTTCTCCACCAATTCAGGCATGTTATGAAAGGATATAGACCAAAAAACTACACTTATGAAAAGGTAGCTTCACTAGTATGGATGGAATTGATTGTACCCAAAAAAAATACAGTTAGATGTAAAGTTATTCATCCTTGGAAAAAAGGCTTAATTTTATTAAAAGAAATAAAGTTACATTCTGCATATCACATGTATATCATGTATTTCATGTAGGGAACTCATATTACAAAAGAGATATACATCATGGATCAAAACATATTGCAGCGGATATATCCTGCATATAGATCTCAAGAAATAGTGTTGAAATTGCCCAAAAAAATTATGTGTTAAGGTTGTTGTAGGCTGTTGTAATCTCACAAATCACATAAGGTTACCAATAACACATACTAAAACATACATACATAATAGAGACAAGAGACAAGAACAAGTAGATAGAATAATAGATTATATTAGCATGAGAGGGTCCATACCATACAGAGAACTGAACCGAGTTCTCATTTGGCTCAACAACCTAATATATATGATTTACAAACAGTTACAAATTAACTACTTGCCGGTTTGGTGAACCGACATGAACTTAGGTGGCCGATATAATCTCTAGTTTAGTCCACTATCATTCAAGTTACCATATTGACTTTCTCCTCTAACATCTCCCCCATGAACAAAATGTTTCTTCGTCCCGAAGAAACAGGTAGGTGCCAAAATTTCCATGTCTGTCTAAGTAGTCTTTATTTTGTACTCTTGATCTTCATGGGCTGTGAAGTTTGATGGTCGGTCTTTTCTTAACACAGACTTTGACAATTGCTGGAGCTGTCACTACTAGGTGATTTTGGAAATCTGTCTAACTCTACAATATTTTATGTATATCGATGGTGAGTGTAGTCAGATTTGAGAATATTGACATTTTCTTTGGAATGGAAATTTAAGCTATTCTTTCCATGTTGGGACCCATAAAACTGGTCCTTTTCTTCTATTGTCTCTCTAAGTCATTTCATCTGTGGGTAGATGATGTTTGCTTTTTCCAAGTTAGGAATGGCTTGATGCACCCACTGATGTGCTTCCTCCTCAAGCACTATTTGATCCTCAATTGTGCTTCTGAGTGCATCCTCAGTGGTTTTCCTCTTATCAAGCGCTTGGATCTCTTGTCAGGTCTACCTGGTGTGCTGATAGACTTGCCCATAGTAAGCAGGCCAGTCTCTCAGTACTTCTTCGGTGATGAAAGACTCCTCCATCTGATCTTGCAACACTTTGTAGGCTTCGGAAAAGGCTGTGTGTTGCTCCATCAGTAGTCGAACGGTTTCTTCTTTTTGCTCTTATTTTGTTTCCTAAATCTGTGCTTGGAGTGCTGACACCATGCTTTCAAAAAGGTGATAATCTCTTTCTAGTGGTTTGTCGGTGTCGACCTCTACCAGTCTTGGTATCACAGACTGGACCAAGTCCCTACACTTATTAAGGAACTTAACTTGTTCTTTTTCCTTGTTGTCTAGTTCCTTACATCTGTGATGGTTCCTTGTCTTTTCTTCAACTGCTAGCGCTTCTAGTAGTTGTTCTAGATCTGGATCTCTCAATTTGGTTGCATCGACTGTAGTGGTCGACCCAACTAGATTGATGTGGACCATTGTTGGTTGTCCATGATGGTCCTTCTTGTTTTTCTTATTTTTGTGCTTCTCTGCTTTTGCTTGTTTTGGCACCTGTGTACTTGCAAAAGTCGTGTCTATATTTTCTATTTACTGTGCAGTAGTGGTTGATGGTATTTCTATTTGGGGTGGTGGGATGACTACTGCCTCTGGTTGTTCAGATGCAGGTAGTCTAGAAGTGGATGCGGTTGGTGCTGATGCTTGTGGTGGGGTTGGTTCTGGTGCAGCTAGTTGGATTAGGGGTTCTAAGTTGGAGGGTGGTGGTGGTGGTGGTGATGGGGTTGGTGAATGGTTGGGTGTGATTAGGTTGGCGAAAATGTGGTCAAGTGGTGGATTGTCATTCTGAGGAGGTGATTCCAAGTCGGAGAAGAGTTGGTTGATTTCTCGATTTATGTCCTCGATATTTTCTTCTTCCTCTCCTCTTGTCGATTCAGAGGCTGGTAGGTTGGGTTTAGGTTTAGTCGAAGTGATAGCCATGGTCTGATGTGCGACAACTTTGGATTATTTGTTGGGATTTCTCTTGAAGGTTGAAGTCATAGCTGCAAAATTTTTTGGCCCTTGAAGTATTTGGCGAGGTTGTTAGGATCCACCAGCTTCAAACATAGGTGCTTTGGTAGAGAGTTTTTGCACTGACATGAATATCTCAAATAGTTTTTCAATGAATGCCTAGAGGTCTCTGTCCCGGTCGAACTTCCCCTTCACAGCCTCTGACATAGCATTTTTTCATAGGTCGAGTGGGCTTATTGAGAGCTATTCTGGTATTAGCTCCTCTATGATTTTTGTCAGGGATTGAGGTGGAGGCGTAGACAGAAGATCTACAACATTTTTAGGCATCTACGTGTGTGTGATCTTTTCCTTATTTGGTCGACCTTGTAGTGCTCCTGCCTCGACAAAACTCTAGAATTGGGTTTCGACTGGAACTTTGTTTACTGCGGCATCTTCTATTATGTTGAGGGCCATAGCTTCTAGTTCCTCGTCATCATCTGAGGACTCTGGAATGATAAGCTTGCACTTACCTTGCCTTAGTGTCTATGTTATTTTCCTTTTTCTTGCAACTCCTATCTCCTTTGACAATTTGGTCATAATCTATTTGGTGACAACATACTCTGGATTTTCTGTTTCTATCTCTTCCCTTAGCTCTTGAGTTGGGATGGGATTTTCTTCAGCCGATTTGGTTACCTGTTGTTCTGCATGTGTTTCTTCCCTCTGTGTCGTTGGAGGTTTGATTATAATTTGTAGTCGACTAGTGGTTTCGATTGGTGTCGCCTCCGACACAAAGGTACTGATGTATAGGTTGAGCTCATAATCCTCCTTGTAGAAGGAGCAAGTCAATAAGTTGACTTGAACAAGAGCTGACTTAGTCGATCAGTTGACTAAGTTGATGGGACGACTTAGTCGATTAGCCAACTAAGTCAGTCAGTGGACTAAAATAAGAGAATAGGTCGGCCACCTAAGGTCATGTCAGTTCACTGAACTGATAGGTAGTTATTTTGTAACCATTTTGTAATCATATATATTACGCTGTAGAGCCAGATGAGAACTCAGTTCAGTTCTCTGTGTTGTATGGACTCATTTGTATAATATAATCTATTTAATCACCTATCTGTTCTTATCTCTTGTCTCTATTTTATATTTATATATGTTTTAGTGTGTATTATTGGTAACCTTATGTGATCTATGAGATTACAACATTGGTTTCGTTGCCGGTAGTACATGACTAGAATGTATGGAAACAAATGATACCAGAACAGGAGATTAAGGACTGGTGGGAACTTAAAGTTGAAAACTATTTGCAGAATTATGCACAAAGGAATAGATTAACAGTCGCACAAGCAATAGAAAGATTTTTCATAGAGATGGATGACATTTTTTTCAAATCAGTGCCCCAACTTTTGAAGAAATTCCTGGATGAGAAAGCCGAACAGGATTAAAGAACAAGAGTTGCTGGAAAAACAAATCTGCGGAGGTAGAACAAACTTGTCAGAGTGGTTTGAGAAAATCGCCGATGACTTCTATGAGGAACAAGCAGTCTAAGACAGAACTTCAGTGGAAACAGTCAAGGAGAAATTTTACACATATCTCACTGAACAATTTATTTGTTCCCTATTGACCTTACTGTTCATATTCTTGATCGATAAAGGAGGAGGACATATTGTCAAACCTCATCCATCACTTCATGAACTGCCATTGAACTCTAACTGGGAAGAGAAGCAGAGGACTTGGGAAAAATTTATTGCAGAAAGGGAGTGGGAATACTTCCTAAGAAAATATACCTAACTATCCAGGCTTTCTAAAAAGTGTCGGGTACGCTATGGGGGGGTAGCTGGTCATATGTCGAGATAGAGTATAGTGGATCCTAGTCGACTAGAAATAGATACCAGTCACCAGTAATGAGAAGTTGACTAAAATGGAACTCAAGAGAATAGTACCATACGAAGGTATGTCAGACATTCAGAAAATAGAAAGGGAAGAGAGACACCAGAGAAGGGAAGCAAGACGAGAAAGAGCCTTAGAGCTGCACAGAGGAAGGAACCCTAGGGAGAATGACTAGGAAGAGAGTCCGCCAGAGTCAGGTCATGACCGACATGAAGAAGGAATGGAACAAGAAGCATCCCCTAAGGAGGAAGAATTGTGGATAGAGCAGCCAGAAGCTCTCCAATTAAGAGCTCCCAATGAAGGAACAACCCTCTCTCCATTAAATCCGTGTACTCGAATACAGACTATTGTCGAAGAAGACCTGCAACTACGAGCTGGTGACTTTAGTATATGGATTCAACTAGGAGATGACACATATACTAGATGAAATCTCATTATACGTTGACCGGAGGAAGGGAAATGGGTGACCTTTCAAGTGGCACCCTCCCACCAAAGTATCCACTTGCTCTTACCAACACGTGAAGGAGTGCCCCCACTCCCCCCCCAACAAATACAGCTTTAGAAGAAACATAAAATTTAGAAATGTGGTCAAATAGTTGCAATGGACCATTGACAGTAGAAGTTGACATCAAACGACTGCAAGTCGATGAATAATCGACAACCGATGGGAACGAAAGTTCCGTCGACCAGAGTTCTACAGAGATGAATACACCAATAACCCCACCACCATCACCACCACCCCCACCTCCACTGTTGCCACCTCCTAAGAGCAGTGATAGTGATTCATACATGGGTCACAGATTCGCTCACATTCCTCTTTATGAGGGGGATGAGGAGCCCATATGACACTAGTTCATCTGTGAGTCGACTTGGGAGGCCAACCAAGTTACAGATGAATATAGACAAATGGCATAGTTCGCAGGAGACTTAAAGAAAAGGGAATTGACGTGTTATATGAACTTTTCAGAAATACAACCAAGAGTGACAAAAGTCGAGATTAAGGTGCAATTTTTGTCATCTTTCAAAACCCCAGATGCTAAGCATCTGGCCGCGAAAAAACTTAAAACTACATCACAAAAGCTAGGGGAATCTGTTCGTGACTACAATAAGCGTTGGAAAGACCTACTGAGCCATCTAGATTATGTTATAGATGAACAATTACTAATCCAATGGTTTCTTGCAGGGCTATCTCAGAAAGTGCACCAACACATCAGTCTGGAGACGTTCAAAACTTACGAAGATGTGCTAACAAAATCTCTTTAGGTAGAGATGGAAGAAAACGTACCCGCTTACCCCATGGACCATAGATTGGAAGAATAGATTAAGAACATATAGAAGTCTCTGAAGGAGCTAAGCCTCAAGAATTGAGAGATCTGGTGAACCAAATGCTCGACGGCTAGCCATTCGAAAGATAAATGTCGACAAGAATATAGCCGACAAGACGTTCGATTCATATAGACCAAGTCCTTTTGCGACATCTGCCAGGAACACGGAGACCACTCGATGAAATATTTCCTGTTCAACATGAAGAATGGCAAGGCATCCTGGTGTGGCATCTGTGAGACCAAAAGATATAACACGGTTGACTGTCAGTTGAACCTGAAGAACCGATAGAACTATCAAGCGGTCTACCAAATGAATGCAGTGGCACAACATAAGGAGCAAAAAAATCTAGCAAATGATCCAAATGGACAAAGATACGATGGTTGAAGATATGAGCGTTGGTATGACAATCAACGTCGAGGTTACAGAGGAAGAGATCGATTTCCTGGGAATCGCGACAGCTGACAGCGTCGACCCATCCAATGCTTCACATGTTATAAAGAGGGTCATTGGTATGCAGACTGTCCATACAAGGACAAAACTGATCTCAAATTCTATACTCACTACAGGGTAGGGGATCACTCACTAGAGGATTTCCCTACCATGTTAGAAAAAATTAATACCAAGAAAAATGTTAATGTCTTGTCCTGTGTGCAAAAAAATGATGTAATAACCACCAAAAATTTACATATTGTAACTCAACAAGGAACAAAAACAGGAGTTGATAACCCCAGAATCAGTAAAATAAAAGAGAATAATGTCTATCCTGACCCACTGAAGGAAAAACAAATATAAAAAGAAGAAACTATTATATTCCAAGAAATTGCACGACAAGAAAACATTCATAACAGTTGACCTAACACAATAAATCAATTAATCCAGCTCGTTCAAAAAGACAATTCAGTATCCTAGTTCATCGATTTGTTGTATGAAATAAAAGGTACCAACTATGAAAAACAAACAAAGAACATCTGCAGCTTAAATAAAAAAGATAAAGGTGATGCTGACCCACTTGTTGACCTGGAAATCAAAGGTTACCACGTCCGACAAGTAGTCCTCGAATTCAGCTCACAATTAAATATCATGACTCATGACACTTGGGAAAAAATGTGCAGACCTTGACTCTCTGAGTCAGGAATATACCTGAAAATAGCCGACCAAGGCCTAACTAAACCCATTAGAGTTTGGAGAAATGTCGACATGACTATAAAAGGAATCTCGACCAAGGTCGATTTTGAAATCATTGACCCAAAGGAAGGATCCAGCTCCTTCCCAGTGCTAGTTGGTTGACCTTGGGGTATAAAGATGAAAGCATCCATATCCCTAGACAAGGAACGTATCAAATTAAAAGGAAATGGACAAAAGTTCATTGTACCCATTCATCCATCTCAAGGGGAACCTTAGACTGAACCTATTGATGAAGAAATCGATGTCAGACAACTCTATCAAATCCACAACAATACAGATTACACAGAACCAAAAATCCATGGAGAACTTCACTTAGGTAACCAAGACTCAGTTGGTTATAGCTCAGATGTTGAATTATATGATTGGGAGATCGAGAACTACAAAACACAAGCAAGAGGTTGCTAGACTATACAAAAAGTGCAGAAAAATTGTGTTGATGTAATTGTAACTTCGAAATGCATTCACTTGTACTTCTTATCCATTGTAACTCGATGTTCATTCTGGGATGTATTGTAATGTACTTGAGTCACGTCATACCCTAATGTTTATTCTGGGAAGTTTCTATAATGAGAAATTCATGTGGGTAACCCTCCTATTGGTCAAGGGTTAAAGTCCCCACAGTTGTGGGGCCCTTGGGTTATTAGACTATCCTAGTGAATTCAACCCTAGGTGAGTCATTGTAAGTCGGAGCAATAGTCCCCATCATTGTGTTACCCTCCTATTGGTCGGAGGAGGCAAAGTCCCCACAAGTGGTGGGGCACTAGGGTTATTAGACACTCCTAGAAGTGTCGGCTCTAGTACGTAATTGTTAAGTGAGGACGACATGTTGGAGTGCACTTCAAGTTAATGAAAGAATATAAATAGAGAGAGAGCCTCTCTGTTAATCTCACTTGCAACACTCACACTCACTCATTGGGGTGCATGAGTGAGAGAGGAGAAGCTCTCTCAGTGTGAGAGAGAGAGACTGCTACTGTCGGGAGATCATCTTACTGTTTTGTGGATTTTACTATTTTGGTGATGATTCTATCTCTGAAGAAGTTGCAGGGTTTTCTCCTTTATGGTTTCCCCGAGGAAAACTCTTTGTGTCTCTTGTCTCTTGTGATGTGCTTATGTTTTGTTGCTTTGCTTGTTATTCTCTTAGTGAAAACATGCTAAGATCATAATGCTAGCTTATATGATGAAAAAATAACACGGTATCAGAGCTAACATGAGAAGAAGACATTATGCAGCTACAAAATCTAGGGCTTCTTACTTTTTGGGTCTCTCTCCACAATCCATCAACAAAAGTATGCTAGGATGACTCTCCATTGAAGGGCACATCTTTCTGTCGAAGCGGAATTCGATTATGAGCATTTTATGTTTTCGGTGCAGAAATTAGGGCTTTCTACAGAAGAGGAATTTTTGAGTGAGACAAGCATAGGATTTTTCTCCTCATCAAAACCAAATTTTAGAGACCTGGATCAAGAAATTTGGTTGGGTGAAACTCTGGGAAAGTCAAACCCTAGTTTGACCCTGAGCTAGGAAAAACCCTAAATACTAAAACTGCTAAGTTTTTGGTACATTCACTATATCCCAATATTGGAGAAGGTTCAAGAGTGGAAAATTGAAACGGATGACAATAAAATGTGGATGCGCACTGTGTCCAAACTTCAGCCTCAGATTCGCTATATTCTGGGAGATATGATCCCTCCAAGTTAGGGTTCCAGCCTCTTCCAGAATTCATCCTTAAATAGGACACCTGGGGATAATTGTAATATCATGGGCTACAGAGGTCCAAATGGAATTCCTGAAGATTTTCTAGAAAGGGAACGGAATGTACTTTCGGTGATCCTAATTTTAGACTCAAAAGATGAACCAGTGACATGTGGCATTCTGTACAACTTCGTTGTTCTAAACAGTCTTGTAACAAGTCACCTTGGAAAAATGATCATAAATCCCAAATGGTGAAACCCATTATGATGAAACCTATGGTGTTGGATCATGGACATGTGATTTTACTTTAGTGTGAAATTGCAGACATAGAGGAGAAGTAATTTTAGAGATATCATAGAAACAACCATTTCTGTAGAAGAAATTGAAAAATTAGGGCTTCCTATTCCGGGAGCTTCCCTCCACTGTTTTCAGAAAAGGAGTACATTGGATAGCTCCATTTGAAGAGATATATCTTTCTATCCAATCATATCTAAAATATTCCAAGTTTTGAACATTATGGTTTCTGTGACAAACCCTAGATCAGCTAGCTCCAGAACCAGGACAGACACCTCAAAACGGTAAGATCCAATCTTTTGCTAATTCCATTTGAGGTTCTCATTTCAAAGTGATTTATCACATCAGCTTGATGATAAGATTGTTTAAGTTGACAACTTCCAAGCATGAAAGTATATGATCTCCCTGAAGAAATGAATTGGACACCTACATGAGTAGAGAGGTTCCATTTCCAGAGGGAGATGAGGCTCAAAGCCTTACACAAGAAGAACTTGGTCAAGGCCAAGAAGATCATGGTTGATTCAGTCACGAATCAACTTGTACCACAAGTGTCTTCTCTAAAGACACCGATGAGGTTTGATTCCTTGACCAAGCTATTTGAAGGGAAGAACATACATCAAAAGACGACCTTAAGAAACCAGTTGAAGAATGTGAAGATTCAGAATGCAGAGACCATGTAGTCATACTTTAAAAGGGTCTCTCAAATCAAAGAACAGCTTGAAGCGGTAAAAGAAGAAGTGAAGAATGTAGAAGTGGTGATGGCCACCTTGAATAGCCTCCTAGGATCATGGGATTCATTCATGTGAGGAATGTGTGCCAGAAGGAAGTGATTACTTTCAGTAGACTCTGGGAAGAAGAAGAATCTTGACTCATAAGAAGAGAAGAGAAGATGGGAGCAACTGAAGATCAAGCTATCACCATCCAAAGAAGATCCCTCAATTGATGAGGAATATGAAGAACTCAACTCTTGAAGCACCTCCTATCCTCCTTAGCATTTGGATAAGAAATGATGCTATTATGAATGAAGAAGATGATGAAGCTGAAGGCTCAAGAAGAAGTCCACCCACGAAACAAATAAAGATAAGTATTCAATTGTCATTTCATGATATTGTTTTGTTATGAATTTGTTTATATTCAGTTGATGCATTATGCATGATAGGATGTTTGCATTAATGACAGTATACTACGAATATGCATGTGATGGGTAAGTAGCTCATGGTGCTATACAACTCTCCATTGCTACTTATCTAGAATGAAACCTCTTTGTTGACATATTGGATTAGCGCACAATCTCAATGTTGTCCTGGTAGAGATGGAAGGCGTCTAGAAAGTTTCAGTGAGATATGGATGAATGTTGTATTGGCTAAAGTAGTTGCATGATCATATATTTATGCATAATAACTTGCCAGTATGAATATTCATTGTGAAATGTTCTAACCATACAAATGCATTTGACTTGTAGGAAAGACCGCATACATAATCGCCTACAAGCAAAGAAGAATGAAGACTTGTTCCGAAGAACAAGTGAACAAGTGACAACATTTCAAAATGAAGAATAACATGACGAGTGTAGTGACATCATTGATGCAGAACCTTCCATCCACCAAGAAGAAAGGGAACACCAGTTCAAGAAGTATGATGTCTAGGATGCAGTATCAATACGTGAAGGGAAGTTCGTAGCTCCATCATGTAGTAGATGGAAACATCAAGGGATACAAAGCAAGATTTGCAGCATGAGGCTTCTCATGAAAAGAAGGCATAGACTACGAAGAAACATTTGTAGCCACTGGAAGTGAAGTCACATGACATGCATAATCATGTGTGCAAATGAAAGAAGGCCTTGTACGAGTTCAGAAGACACCCATGGGATAACACATACATGATGAGCTTGATGAATATCTTAACCTTTGCTACAAGGTTGATAAAGGATGACAGGCTCACATATGGATGTGAGAAGAACTTTTGAAAAAGTTCAAAATAGAGGATCTTGGTATACAATGATCCTAGATAAATACTACTTGTCACTCCGGTACAGAATATTTCAGTGCATAGAGTACAAAAGACAGAGGGAGTATGATGCTCTGCTTCAGAGGGAGTGACTGCAGAAGATCCCGGGGTTCGACATGGTATGAGAGAATTGACAACTTTCTATCTAGTTTGGGCTTTACCAAGAGTAAAGCAGATTCCAACCTTTACTACAAGGTTGAAGATGGAAACCCAGTGATGCTTCTACTATATGTAGATGATCTATTTGTGACAGGTACAGATGGGTTGATTGCTAATATGAAGAGAAAGATTGCTACTAAGTTTGAAATGAAGGACTTGGGGAAGATGCATTACTTTCTAGGCATGGAGGTGTGGCAAAATATAGATGGAATATTCCTTGGACAAGGGAAGTATGTAGTAGAGATCCTGAAGAGGTTTGGGATGATGGACTACAAGGCTATGACCACACCTATGGCATTGAACCTAAAGTTATTGTGTGATGCTTCATCAGAGACGGTTGATGCTACAATGTATCGTCAGATGATTGGGTCATTGATGTATCTGATGAACACAAGACCAGACATTTGCTTTGCTGTGAACACCTTGAGCTAGTTCTTGATAGATCTGAGAAGTGTTCAATTGATTGCTACAAAGCATGTTCTGAGGTACCTGAAGGGTACAGTTGATTATGGGCTCAAGTATGATGTGAATCAAAAGATTAACTTGGAAGGTTATGTTGATTTAGATTGGGCAGGCAGTGCCATCGATGAGAAGAGTACTTTAGGATGTTGCTTCAGTATGGGATCAGGTGTGATCTCTTGGTTTAGCAGGAAGCAATCCTGTGTGGCACTGATTACAGCTGAAGTAGAGTATGTTGCAACTTGTTCACCTAGTTGCGAGGCAGTATGGCTGCGGAAGCTACTGTCTGATATATTTGATCTCTAGTTGGTTGCTACTTGTATACATTGTGACAACCAGAGTTGTGTGAAGTTGTCAGAGAATCCAGTGTTCCATGACAAGTTGAAGCATATTGAGATCAAGTACCACTATATCAGGGATATGGTGCAGAGAGGAGCAGTGAAGCTCCAGTATGTTGCGATGGAGGAACAAATAGCTGATGTATTGATGAAGCCATTGGCTAGGATGAAGTTCAAGTACTTCAGGGATAAGCTTGGTGTTCTCCAGATCGAGGTTCCCTCCAAGAGAAAGTGATGAGACCCATAGCCATTCTGACATGGTGAGAGGATTGGTTCCTTCCATGGTCAGATGTAAGGGCTGAGCCATTTTGTCATGGTGATAGGGTTGCTCCCTTCCATGTCAGATATGAGTGCTGGCCATTTTGTCGAGTAGGATAGATGTAAGGGTGATTTCCATTCTAGGAATGGAGGCACTTGGTCAGTTACCAGGAAGACTCAATGTAAAAACGAAGTAGCCATTCTGACGTGATAGAGGGATGTGTTCCCACTTGATCAGATGTAAGGGTTGAACCATTCTATCATGGCTAAAGGATTAAGTTCCTTCCATGTCAGATGTGAGTGTTGGCCATTCTGACAAGCAGGTCAGATGTAAGGGCAACTATCATTCTCTAGGAGAATGGAGGCGACTGGTCAGTTACCAGGTAGCTCAGTCGAGGAGGACTGGGGGCCATTCTGATATGACTATAGGATTGGTTCCTACAAGATCATATATGAGTGCAAGCCCTTCATCATTGTGAGCGGGATGTGTTCCTTCCTGGATGGATGTAAGTGCAGAGCCATTATTTGCATCGTGTGTTGATCAGATATAAGTGCTGAGCCATTCTTCGCATCATGTGTTGATCAGATGTAAGTGCTGTGCCATTCTTCACATCATGTGTTGATCAGATGTAAGTGAAGTGTCATTCTTCGTATCATGTGTTGATCAGATGTAAGTGCTGGGCATTGCTGACGAGTAGGTCAGATGTGAGTGCTGGGCGTGCCTTTCTGACGAGTAGGTTAGATGTAAGTGCTGGGCATACCATTCTTCATATCATGTGTTGATTAAATGTAAGTGTAGTATCTATCTTTGCATCATGTGTTGATCATATAGAAATGATGAGCCATTCTTCGTATCATGTGTTGATTAGATATAAGTTCTGGAAAATACCTACATGGAGGCTAGGCCTACAACCAGCATGAAAAAGGGCTGGCTCTATAGAACTTCCTATGACGAGAAGAATCATGAGATATCACCCGTCATGATCCAGATCGAGTGATGATCTAGTGATGATAGCCAGTGATGATCCAGATCCAGTGATGATAGCCAGTGATGATCCAGATCAAGTGATGATCTAGATCCAGTGATGATGATCCAGCAATGATGATCTAGATCGAGTGATGATCCAGATCCAGTGAAGATGATCCAGTAGTGTTGATCCAGATCGAGTGATGATCTAGATTCAGTGATGATGATCCATATCGAGTGATGATTTAGATCTAGTGAAGATGATCCAGTAGTGTCGATCTAGATCGAGTGATGATCTAGATTTAGTGATGATGATCCAGATCGATGAATGATCCAGATCTAGTGATGATGATCCAGATTTAGTAATGATGATCCAGATCAAGTGATGATCTATATTGAAATGAAGATGACTTACAGATGAAGATGAATTGAAGATGAAGATGACCTGAAGATGACGAAGACCTGATGATGAACAAAATGATATAGAGAAGAAAACTTGTGCTGATAAATTGTGTCGAGCGAATACATTCCTAGTTAAGAGGGAGTGTTGATGTAATTATAACTTCAGAATGTATTCACTTGTACTTCTTATCCATTGTAACTTGATGTTCATTCTGGGATGTATTGTAATGTATTTGAGTCATGTCATACCCCGATGTTTATTCCAGGAAGTTTCTATAATGAGAAATTCATGTGGGTAACCCTCCTATTGGTCAAGGGTTAAAGTCCCCACAGTTGTGGGGCCCTTGGGTTATTAGACTATCCTAGTGAAGTCGACCCTAGGTGAGTCATTGTAAGTCGGGGCAATAGTCCCCATCATTATGTTACCCTCCTATTGGTCGGAGGAGGCAAAGTCCCCACAAGTGGTGGGGCACTAGGGTTATTAAACACTCTTAGAGATGTCGGCTCTAGTAAGTAATTGTTAAGTGAGGCCAACATGTTGAAGTGCACTTCAAGTGAACGAAAGAATATAAATAGAGAGTGAGCCTCTCTATTTATCTCATTTGCAACACTCACACTCACTCATTGGGGCGCATGACTGAGAGAGGAGAAGCTCTCTCAGTGAGAGAGAGAGAGACTGCTACTGTCGATAGATCATCTTACTATTTTGGGGCTTTTACTATTTTGGTGCTGATTCTATCCTTGAGGAAGTTGTGGGGTTTTCTCCTTTATGGTTTCCCCAAGGAAAACTCTTTGTGTCTCTTATCTCTTGTGATGTGCTTATGTTTTATTGTTGTGCTTGTTATTATCTCAGTGAAAAGATCCTAAGATCATAATGCTAGCTTATATGATGAAAAACTAACAAATCCCACCCAACGGTGCTTCATAGTGTCCATTGTCCCAAAAATATTTGAAAAGAAAATGAGGGAACACCCTACCTTACAACCGACCAACCTGAATACTACACAACTACCAAGGTATAAGGAAAGGGAATCACCAGTCATGCATGTCGAACAAGTCTCCAAAAATATTGGTGAACATGGATGACTTCAAAGCCTAGTTGAAACTTTCACAGGGCAAGCAACTAGATGGTGGGATACCCATCAAACAAGACTACAGACCTGGACAACTGCTTTGACTTACTTTGTTGAAAGTTTTGGAGGAAAGAAGTTAACCCAGTAAGCTCAGATACCTATATTCACTCAAGGATAGAACCCAGAAGATCATATCCAAACCCATGAAAGAGAGCGGAGAAGACTTGGATACAAGGATGAACGAGCATGGCCACACTTATTCCCATCAACCCTAGCCAACTTACCAAACAAATGGTATAAGATGGAAGAAGCTATATGTGAAATCTTCTTATGGCATGAACTCAGGAAAAATCTTATTAAAGATTTCAACTTCATACCTCAAAATGAAAATATGGTCGAAACAACAAAGCAAATTAAATAATTTATCCAACTAACAGAAAACCAACCTTTGCAAGATCACCGACAGATAAGGAAATGTAACAATGTACAAACAAGGTCAAAACCATAGTCAACAAAATTACAGCTAGAAAATGAAAACACAGAAGGAAAAATATTTAGATGGAAATCCAACCATGTCGAAACAACAAAACCTATTTGCACCATCCTGAAAGTCGAAACAACTGACAAAACAGATACCGACAGAATGACTGTAGCCAACTTCCCTATGACACTCTCACAGTTCAAAGAAGGAAGTCGACCGATCAATGAAGACAAAGCACCAGAGTGGCTAGATGCTAAACTCAAAACTAAAGAATTCGACATCTCCAATGATGATAGGCCAAAAATGTCAAAGTTTGGTGACTACTGGAGCAAAGAACAGACAACAGAGATAGTGAACTTACTAAGGGAATTCCAAGATGTATTTGCTAGGGATTACAAAGACCTCAAAGGCTTAGTCCATGAAATGGGGGAAATGAAAATTGATACTAAACCTAATGTTCGACCTATGAATAAAAGGCCTTATAAACTAGCTCACAAATACAAGGAGATAGTAAAAAAGGAAATGGATAACATGTTAGCAGTAGGCATCATCTACCCTATTGACCAATCAGAATGGGCAAGTCCAATGGTGGTTCAACCTAAGAAACATGACCCGACCAAACTAAGAATTTGTGTTGACTTCAGGGAACTAAACAAAGTAACACTGACAGGCCCATTTCCAAACCCTTATGCAGATGAAATCTTGAATGAAGTTGCAGGACATGAATGCTACTCATTTACAGATGGATTGTCAGGCTATAACCAAGTACCAATAGCTAAAGAGGACCAGAAGAAGACAACCTTTGTGTGTGAATTTGGTTCCTTTGCTTACAAAGTTATGCCTTTTGGACTAAAGAATGCACCTGTAGTGTTTTCTTGAATTGTTGTTCAAACATTTCAAGAATACATCTATAATACCATGGCAGTATACTTTGATGATTGGACAATATAATCCACCCTAAAAGATCATTACAAATGGCTCAGACTTATGTTGGAGAGATGTCGACAGATTCAAATTTCCCTAAACATCAAGAAATGCATATTTGTGACCCGCATAGGGATATTAATAGGGCACATTGTCTGTAAGGAAGGTATTAAGGTTGACTTTGCAAAGATTAAAATTATTCTCGACCTGAAACCACCAGTAAACCCCAAACAAGTTAGGGTGTTACTTGGCCACACTAGCTATTACAGAAAATTCATAAGATATTATTCAGATATGACCTATCCTATTGAAGAACTATTAAGGGAAGATCAAGAGTTTAACTGGACAGAGGAATGCCACATATCATTCAAAAAGTTAAAAATAAAACTAGTCGAATCCCCCATCCTAAAATTTCCAAATGGGTCAATCAAATTCCATGTTCATATTGATGCATCAGGCCTAGCAATAGGAGCAAGCCTAACTCAACCAGGAGATGGTGGAATGGATTATCCCATAGTTTACAGTAGCAAAAAACTAAACAAAGCTAAAAGAAACTACTCGACCACAGAAAGGGAAGCCCTAGGAATGGTCTTTGCACTACAAAAGTACCGACATTATCTCTTAGCTAACTCATTTATATTCTATACCGAACATCAGGCCCTAAAGTATCTTTTCAATAAACCACTCCATCATGGAAGGATTTGTTGATGGATACTTCTCTTCCAAGAATTTGACTTTGAAGTTGTTGTCCGACCAGGCAAGTTAAATGTCGGTCTTGACCATCTATCCTGAATTGACATAGGAGAAGAACCGGCAGGAGTCGACGACAACTTACTTGATGTACACTTATTTTGGATAGAAGCAGTCCCAGCAGAACTAGAAGAAATAACTCAGTTCTTAGAAGATGGACATGCACCAAAAGGTATGAGCACCAAGAAAAAGAAGATTTTAGCTATGAATACTGCACCATACAGTCTCATTAATGGATTTTTATAAAAAATGGGATTAGATGATATCCTCAGAAGGTGTGTACTTGAACATGAACGAGACCAAATTATGCCTGAAGCACACTATGGACCTGCAGGAGGACATTTTTAGGCAGACACAACTGCAAAGAAAATCCAACAGTCAGGACTATGGTGGCTGACACTCCACAGAGATTGCAAAATTTTTATTAGTCGATGTGATAGATGTCAACAACTGGGTCGACCCCTGCCTAGTACAGAAATGCCCTTGATGTCAGTAAACCCCTGTATCACATTTGAAATATGGTCCATAGACTTCATAGGACCGTTTCCTATACCAGCAAAAAGGTCAGGTGCAAGGTATATTATTACTGCAGTAGAGTATGTCACTAAGTGGGTAGAAGTTGAACCGATCAATACATGTTCTAGTGAGATAGCTGCTAAGCTTATCTATGAGAACATCATCACTATATTTGGATTTCCACTAACCCTGATTAGCAACCAGGGGACACACTTTATCAACAAGACTATCAAAACCCTAATCGACCAATTCCAAATCTACCATTGTCAGAGTACAACATATCATCCTCAGTCGAATGGAGCAATTGAAGCATTCAATAAAACATTAACAAGAGGATTAACTAAAATATGTAATGCTGACAAGGATGACTGGGATGAGAAAATAATTGCAGTCTTATGGGCATACAGAACAGCTTATAAACGATCGACCGACCAAACTCCTTTCCTACTAGTCTATGGACAAGAAGCAGTAGTTCCACTACACTTCCGACAACAGACACCTATTATCGCAGAAATACTACATGTCGATATCGAATAGGGAAGGAAGGACTAACTATTTCAACTTAGCAAGTTGGAAGAGCACCGAATCATGGCTATACAACACCAAGAGATCTAGAAGCAACAACAGAAAGCATGGCACGACTGCAACATCAAGAACAAAAACCTGTCGGTCGGCAACCTTGCTTTACTATACAATAGTTGGGTCAAAGGAAAACCTAAGAATCTCCACACAGAATGGATGGGACCTTACGTTGTCAAAGAGATACATCCCAATGGATCAGTCTAACTAAGGACATTACAAGGCATAGTATTTTGGAAGCTCGTTAATGGAGCCCGACTAAAATGTTACAAAAACTAATTCAAAAAAAAAATCATATAACGACCATAACCGTCAACCAAAATCCATAAAAAACTAAAAGTTCCAAAAACAAAATAATATCCTATAGACAGGAAACCATGACAGGAAATCACCATCTCGAGAACCGCCATCATGACCATCGACCTAGCACCATCGACCGCTTTCATTGACCGACTACTTCCATAGACCATTCTCATCACCGACATCAATCAACAACTTCTATAGTCCCATCTCGCATTCATGACATCGAGCACCAAAAGCAATTCACCATTAATGCACACTCACATCCTCCAGCTGGAACATCATGTCCACCATTAATACACCCATCCCCACACACAAGCATAGCATCTCCTATAAATACTGGATCGCTGAAGGTTCATTCACCAGAACCTATATAGACAGAGCATCACAGCATCTAGTCGACCAAAAGTCGAGAACCCCTTAGTGTCATCAACCACCAAACTGACACAATGGCCCCTAAACAAACCAGAGCCTCGACCAAATCCAAGGAGATACAGGCTGTGGATACACCTTTAGTCCATAGGATGAAGAACATAAAAAATTCCAAAGTATAGGAAGGCTCATGGCAAAAGCTATGGACCGAAATAAAAGAATGGGCCTTTGTCGACAAAAAGGCCACTCAAGTAGCAGAGAATATCAAACGTAGCACTCTCTTCAGTTATGCCAATGCATCGCTGATGGCCAGCTTTGGTGGCATGAAGGAAGCTGCTTTCAAGTTCATAATCAGTCGGTATCACAATGGCTGATTCTACTTCAATGAGCCGGTTGACATCTCTGGAGATGTCATCTCCAAGCTGACCGGTCTCCCTAATAAACAAGACCCTGTACCAGTCGAAATCAAAGAAGGAATGGTCGAAGAACTCACTGGGTCACCTTCCAGTAAAAAATCCAAAGGGTTGATGATTATCCAAATAACAACCTGAATGCCATAGATTGTGGCCAAAATAATTACAATCACACTCACTCTAGCAGGTCGAGGTAGCGACCTTAAGTTAGAGATGCTAGAAGCTATCGACACCATCGCCACTGATGGACGAATATATAGATGGGGTGATTATGTCGTCGACATGGTGAAGACCATTTGTGAGTGCTGTCAAGAGATGGGGGGAATCATCAAGTTTCCCTCCCTCATCTTGTGGATTGTCATGTACCACATCTTCCCAGAGGGGAGCCCAGTCTTTTGGGAACCGTCAAAGTTTGACATGTGGAGGTTTAAACCCTTCTCCCAGAAAGGAACCTTGCATGAAATTGAGCATAGAAAAGTATTTCTAGAGAACTGGTTCCAACAAATCAAAGTCTGCACAACTAGATGGAGGGTGCCTCAAAACATTCGACGAAATCTACCCGCGAACTCCCACATCTAGCTGGAGCTTGACCATACCTCAGTGTGGTACATGCAGTGCGAGGATTCCAACGCCAAAGCCCTTGACTACTATCCATCTATCAAACAGATATTCTGAGAACTGTCTCGATAGGCCAAGACAAAAATACCAATAACAACAGCAAAACAATAGATCAACTTCTCGATCAAGGAGCCACTCACAGACTAGGAAAAGGAGGAAGACTATGAGCTCAACCTCTACATCAACACATTTGTGTCAGAGGAGACACTAGTCGAACACACTGGTTGACTGCAGATAACTATCAAACCTTCAACTGTAAAGAGATCAAAACCCTAGACCACAAAGCCAAAGCCAAAGCCACAGCCACAGTAGCAGATAACTTCTCTCGCTACAGAAAGTGTCGTCTCGACTCAGGAACTGACAGGTGAGACAAAACTAGACAACCTTGAGTACGCTGTTACAAAATGCTTTATTTGAAAAATATCCAAAGAAATAGCAACAGCCAGGAAGAAACTAAAAACACAAGAACAACAACAAGGTAAAGGTAAGTGCAAGCTTATCATTACCAAATCATCCGAGGATGAGGACGAACTAGCATCCATGGCCCTCAACATCATAGAGGATGCTACCGCAAATAAAGTGCCGGTCGAAACCTAGTTCCAGTGCTTTGTTGACACAGGAGCACAAGCAGGTCGACCGAAGAAAGAAAAAACTTTGACGACACCTAAAAAATGTTGTCGGTCTTGTGTTGACACCTCCACGCCATCATCGACCAAAATAACTAAGGAGCAAGCACCGACACAATAGTCATTCAGCCCCCTCGACTGATACAAAAGTGCAATGCCAAAGACTGTAAAAGAAAAATTCGATAGAGATAGCGACTTTCAAGCTTTCTTTGAAACACTGCCTACATTCTTTAGGTCGGCTCAGAAGATTTCCACCTAGGCACCTATCTTCATAGGACAGGGCACACAGCCCCCAATCGTGTTAGTTTTTCAACATTAAGCTAGCATTATGTTAGGATATTTACTGAGAGAATAACAAGTACAGCAATAAAACATAAGCACATCACAAGAGACAAGAGACACAAAGAGTTTTCCTTAGGGAAACCATAAAGGAGAAAACCCTGCAACTTCCTCAGAGATAGAATCAGCACCAAAACAGTAAAAGCCCCAAAGCAGTAGTCTTCTTCTTCTGTCTAGTCCCAGTGTATTTCCTTCCCCACTAATGCGCCACACTTGAGTGAGTGAATTATGTGTGATAAATAGAGAGTCTCACTCTCTATTTATATTCTTTCATTCACTTGAAGTTCACTCAATCATGTTGGTCTCACTTAACAATTACTTACTAGAGCCCACATCTCTATGAGTGTGTAATAACCCTAGTGCCCCGAAACTGTGGGGACTTTAACAATGACTTGACATGACTTGTTTACATTATTGATCCTCCCGATCAGAACACCGGGGAAAGACAACATGACTCAAATACATAATAGAAACATCCTGGAATAAACATCGGGTTACAATACATAAGATACATAGATGAATACATTCCGAAGTTACATATACATCAACACTCCCTCTTAACTAGGAAGGTATTCTTTCGACACAATTTTCAGCACTGGTCTTCTTCTCTCTATCAACTGGATCATCTTCGTCTTCAAGTCATCTTCATCTTTGGATCTGGATCATCTCTTGATATGGATCATCATGGGACATCATCACTGGATCTAGATCATCTCTCGATCTGGATCATCACTATATATCATCACTGGATTTGGATAATCGCTCGATCTGGATCATCACTACTGGATCATCATGACTGGATCTGGATCATCACTGGCTATCATCACTGGATCTGGATTATCACTGGTGCTATCTCATGATTCTTCTTGTCATAGGAATTTCTACAGAGCCAGCCCTTTTTCATGCTGGTTGTAGGCCTAGCCTCCATGTAGGTCTTTCGCCCAGCACTTACATCTGACCTACTCATCAGAAAGGCACGCCCAACACTCACATCTGATCATGTAGGAACCAATCCTATAATCATATCAGAAAGGCCCAACACTCACATTCACCATCATGATAGGAACTCAAACTACTATCATCTGTGAAATGGCTCAGCACTTACAACCACCAGCATGATAGGAACTCAAACTACTATCATCTGTGAAATGGCTCAGCACTTACAACCACCAGCATGATAGGAACTCAAACTACTATCATCTGTGGAAAGGCACAGCACTCACATCCACCAGCATGGTACGAACTCAAAATACTACCATCTGTGGAAAGGATCAAAACTTACAATCAACAGCATGGTACGAACTCAAACTACTACCCTCTATGAAAAGGCACAGCACTTACAATCACCAGCATGGTACGAACTCAAAATACTACCATCTGTGAAAAGGCACAACACTTATAGTCACCAGCATGATAGGAACTCAAAATACTATCATCTGTGAAATGGCTCAACACTTACAACCACCAGCATGATAGGAAATCAAACTACTATCATCTATGGAAGGGCCAGTACACTTACATCTGAGTACATGGGAACACATCCCTCAGTCACATCAGAAAGGCTCTCAGTCCTAGACTGAGGATCCCTGGTACCTCACCAGGTAGCTCCATTTAACGAATGGCAGTAGCCCTTATATCTAACACTAAGTCACAATGGCTTAGCACTCATATCTGACATGGGAGGAACCTAATCCTTTAGCCATGACATAATGGATTCAGCCCTTACATCTGATCAAGTGGGAACACATCCCTTTGTCACATCAGAATGGCCATGCACTCATATCTGATCATGTGAGAACAAATCTCATGATCATATCAGAATGACCCTTAGTCATAAACTGATTTTTCTTGGTACCTCACTAGGAAGCTCCACTCTAAGAATGGAAATAGCCCTTATATTTGATCATGTAGGAACTGATCCCACAGTCATATTAGAATGGCTTATCTCTCACATCTGACATGGAAGGAACCAATCCTCTCACCATGACAGAATGGCTCAACCCTTACATCTGACCTTCTATTCAAAATGGCTATGGATCTCAGCACTCATATCAGTCATGGAAGGAACCAATCCTCTCACCATGACAGAATGGCTCAGCCCTTACATCTGACCATGGAAGGAACCAATCCTCTCACCATGTCATAATGGATATGGGTCTCATCACTTTCTCTTGGAGGGAACCTCGATTTGGAGAACACCAAGTCTCTCCCTGAAGTACTCGAACTTCAGCCTAGCCAATAGCTTCATCAATACATCATCTATCTGTTCCTCCGTCACAACATACTAGACCTTCACTACTCCTCTCCGCACCATATCCCTGATATAGTGATACTTGATCTCGATATGCTTCGACTTGTCATGGAACAAAGGATTCTTTGACAACTTCACACAACTTTGGTTGTCACAATGTATACAAGTAGCATCCAACTGGAGATCAAATATATCAGACAGTAGCTTCCGCAGCCATACTGCCTCACAACTAGCTAAACAAGCTGTGACATACTCTGCTTCAGCTATACTCAGTGTCACACAGGATTGCTTCCTGCTAAACCAAGAGATCACACCTGATCCCATACTGAAGCAACATCCTAAAGTACTCTTCCTGTCGATGGCACTACCTGCCCAATATGAATTAACATAACCCTCTAGGTTAATCTTTTGATTCGCATCGTACTTGAGTCCATAATCAACTATACCCTTCAGGTACCTCAGAATATGCTTTACAGCAGTCAAGTGAACACTTCTCAGATCTGTCAAATACTGGCTCAAGGTGTTCACAGCAAAGCAAATGTCTGGTCTCGTGTTCGTCAGGTACATCAATGACCCAATCATCTGACGATACATCGTAGCATCAACTGACTCTAATAAGGCATCACTCAATAACTTTAGGTTTGATGCCATAGGTGTGGCCATATATTTGCAGTCCATCATCCCAAACCTCTTCAGGATCTCTACTGCATACTTCCCTTGTCCAAGGAAGATTCCATCTGTACTCTACCACACCTCCATACCTAGAAAGTAATGCATCATCCCCAAGTCCTTCACTTCGAACTCAGCAGCAAGCTTTCTCTTCGTATCAGCAATCAACCCATCTGTTCCTGTCACAAATAGATCATCTACATACAGTAGGAGCATCACTGGGTTGCCATCTTCAACCTTGTAGTAAAGGTTGGAATCTTCTTTACTCTTGGTAAAGCCCAAACTGGATAGAAAGCTGTCAATTCTGTCGTACCAGGTCCTGGGTGCCTGTTTCAAACCATACAGGGCTTTCTTCAATCTACATATATGAGACTCTCTATCATATGTCTCAAAACCGAGTGGCTATTCTACATACACTTCCTCTTCTACTATACCATTCAAGAAGGCAGTCTTGACATCCATTTGGTGTGTCTTCCATTTCATTACTGTAGCCAGAGCAAGTACTGATCTGATGGAAGTGTATCTGGCTACAGGTGCAAAGGTTTCTTCATAGTCTATTCCTTCTTTCTGAGAGAAACCTCGAGCTACAAATCTTTCCTTATACTTTTCAATGCTACCGTCTGCAGCATGCTTGATCTTGTAGATCCATTTGGAAGTTACAATGGACTTCCCGTCTGGTCTTGGGACAACATCCCAAAAATCATTCTTCATAATCGATTGGTATTCTTCGATCATGGCATCCTTCCATTATTTTTGTTTTTCTGCTTCTTTATAACTGGAAGGTTCTTTATCAATTAAATCACATAGTAAAGCTACATACCCGGAATTGGATCTGGTTCTCTTTCTTTCTCTGCGATCTTCTTCTGGAGCCCCATATCTTTCCGCACCTTGGATAAGTTCACGTACCCAAGTAGGTTTCCTCTTATGAGGATTCTTATCTAGAGGTGGATCTACATGTCTTTGTGGTTCCATGAACTCTCGATATTCTTCTTGAGCTTCTTCGTCCATGATTGTATCATGAATTCTGGGTGCTTCTGCTTCTACTTCTTCAGGTTCTTCAGCAGGTCTCTTTCTAGATTTGTTGTAAGCTGTGTCTTCATCAAATGTCACATCTTTTCTGATGTCAATCTTCTTGTATTTTGGAAAATAGATTCTGTAAGCCTTCGATATTTTAGAGTATCCCACAAATATGCCCTTCTTTCCTGAAGGATCTAATTTTGTTCTCTTCTCTTTTGGAATGTGTATGTACATGGGATAGCCAAATATTCTGAGATGGATGACTTCTGGTTTTTTTTCGGAGAAGACTTCTTCAAGAGTCTTGTTCTCGAGTACTCTATGTGGAGTATGGTTCTGTATATACATCACTGTTCTGGCAGCTTCAGCCCAAAGATGCATAGGAAGGTCTTGATCATGAAGCATTGCTCTTGCAGCTTCCATGACAGTCCTGTTCTTCCATTCCACAATTCCATTCTATTGTGGGTTATAAGTAGTGGACAACTCCCTCTTAATCCCCGATTCTTTACATAGCTCTTTGAATTCATTCGAAGTGAATTCTCTGCCATTATCTGATCGAAGAGTCTTGATCTTCTTTTCAGTATGGTTCTAGATCAAGGCTTTGAATTCCTTGAACTTACTGAATACTTCATCTTTGTTCTTCATAAAGTAAATCCATGTTTTTCTAGAAAAATCATCAATAAAAGAAACATAGTATGCATACCCGCTTAGTGAGTTTGATGACATAGGACCGCATACATCTGAGTGAATGATTTCTAGAATACCTTTGGCTTTGCTTTCACTGCTGGGAAATGTCTTCTTTGTATTCTTCCCAGAATTCTGGAAGACCTTCAACAACTTTGCTTGCAATAGGTAGTGCTCTGTAATGCACATGTGCAAGCCTTCTATGCCAAAGTTCATTTGGCTCTACCGTGTCATGGATCAAGGCTTGTTCTGGATGGCCCTTCAATTTGTACAAGCCTCCTTCTTGCTCTCCAATCACTACCACATCATCGATAGTCTTTCCTTTTGGACACATGATGAATTGACCATCTATGAATGCAACCCGCATTCCTTTTGCATCCAATACTGAAATGGATAGAAGGTTCTTCTTGAGTCCTGGAACAAACAATACTTCTTTCATTGTTAGATACTTACCAGATTCTATCTTGTATGAAGATTCCCCACTACCTTTTATTGGATATTGGTAGTCATCTCCTAGTTTCACCTTGTGAGGTGATTCATGTTTTGACAGTCTTACAAAAGATTCCTTGAAGCCCGTCATATGTTTGGAAGCCCCACTGTCTATAAGCCAATCATCACTAGAATGAGTAATGTTACCTATGAGAGATGATATTAGAACATATTCATCCTCGCTTGAAGAATCTTCACTTTCATATCTGGATCTCTTCTTGGATGGTTCATCATCCTCTGCAGCAGGAGCATGATGTCTTCTTTTGTTCCCCTTCTTCTTATGAGAGTGAGTCTTGTTCTTAGGACAGTCTTTTGCAAAGTGTCCTCTTTCATCACATGTATAACATCTCAATCTAGATAGATCCCTTTTAGGATGAGAGCTCTTACCTTTGGAGAATTGAGGATTTCTTCTTCCCTTCTTGGAGTGTACTGTGAGGGCTTGATTTTCATTTCCCATCTTCTCTTCTCGGGCTTCTATTCGAGCTTCTTCTTGAGAACATTCTTCCCATAGTCTATTGAACTTGATTAACTTCTTTCTAGCACAGATTCCTTGAATGAAAGCATCCCATGACCTAGGGAGGCATTCAAAGTAGTCATCACAATCTCTGCATTTTCCACTTCTTCATCAACAGCTTCTAATTGTTCCTTGATCTGAGAAAACCTTGTGAAGTAATACTGGATAGTTTCTACATTCTGAATCTTCACATTCTTCAGTTGGTTCCTCAGGGTCATCTTCCGATTGATGTTCTTTCCTTCAAACAATTTGGTTAGGGCATCAAACAAAGCTTTAGGTGTCTTGAGAGAGGACACCTGTGGGATAAGATGATCCTTAATAGAATTAGCAATGATCCTCTTTTCCATAACCATATTCTTCTTATGTAAGGCATTTGCCTCATCTCCCTTTGGAACTCGAACCTCCTCCTGAATGTAGGAGTCTAATTCATTCTCTTCCAGGACCAGGGAGATCCTATACTTCCAGGATCGCAATTTTTTTAGCTCCCTCAAGCTTTTCATCAAGATTGGTATGATGAGACATCTTTAAATGAGAACCTCAAATGGAAATACAAAATATTTTAGATCTTACCAGGTTCAAGATGTCGGATCTGAAACTTGAGCTGAAATCTTGCAGAGCTGGTTCAGGAGCAAATTAGGGTTTTGCTTTTTTGGAGTTCTGTCCACCCAAGTGCCTTGAAATTTGTTCCTAACTTCAATTTTGGGGAGGAGATCAATCTAGGCCTGGGATCACTAAAAAATTCCTCTTCTATAAAAAGCCCTAATTTCTGACCCTAGTGACAGGTCCAAAACTAAAAAACCTCAGAATTGGATTATGTTTCAATAGAAATATGCACCCTAAGGAGGAGATTTGTTCCACCTTACTTTTGCTGAAAATATATGGAGGAAGGTTCACAAACTAGGAATCCCTAGTTCCCACAGCTACACAGTGTCTTCTTCTCAGGTTAGCTCTGATACCATGTTAGTTTTTCAACATTAAGCGAGCATTATGTTAGGATCTTTACTGAGAGAATAAAAAATACAGCAATAAAACATAAGCACATCACAAGAGACAAGAGACACAAAGAGTTTTCCTCGGGGAAACCATAAAGGAGAAAACCCCACAACTTCCTCAGAGATAGAATCAGCACCAAAACAGTAAAAGCCCCAAAGCACTAGTCTTCTTCTTTTGTCTAGTCCCAGTGTATTTCCTTCCTCACTAATGCGCCACACTTGAGTGAGTGAATGATGTGTGATAAATAGAGAGTCTCACTCTCTATTTATATTCTTCCTTTCACTTGAAGTGCACTCAATCATGTCGGCCTCACTTAACAATTACTTACTAGAGTCGACATCTCTATGAGTGTCTAATAACCCTAGTGCCCTGAAACTGTGGGGACTTTAACAATGACTTGACATGACTTGTTAAATTATTGATCCTCCCAATCGGAACATCAGGGCAAGACAACATGACTCAAATACATAATAGAAACATCTCGGAATAAACATCGGGTTACAATACATAATATACATAGATGAATACATTCTAAAGTTACATATACATCAACAAATCGTTGCAACCATCATGTCAAATTTCACAATAAATCTCAACAAGGAAGGTAAAGTGACTGGACATCGCTCCTCCACTATTGCACTAACTGACCCTGTACCCCAAGCCGACCTACCATCCACTGCACCGACGGAAGAAGAAATGTATTTCGACATAAACTCAGACCACCAACCCAACAACCCACCACTCAACCATACATCCTCAAAACCAATCACCCCCGACCATTCACCAACTCCATGACCACCCCCACCACCATATCCACCACCACCACCACCCTCTGACTCAGAGAAAGGCCATCCATAACTGACTACATCCACACAACCAAAGGTGGTAGTCATCCCACCTTCCCAACCAGACAAACCATTGGCCTCTATCCCACAAACCAAATATCTCGCATCAACTACTGTAGGTACACAGGAAGTAGACAAAGAAAATCACAAGAAGAAGAAGGAGAAACAGAAGAAGGAGCATCACGAAAATCCTCCAAAACTCCAAATTATCTTGAAGGATGCAAGCTCTTTGACTGACACAAAGTTTGACTGACACAGAGATGGGACAGGTCCTCAAAACCCTAGAGAGTGAAGCAAAGACAAGAAGTGAGCAAAGAAATAAAGAAATCAAGGATAAAAAGGAAGAACAGGTTGAGTTTCTTGAAAAATGTAGGAATTTGGCCCAGTCCGTCATGCCAGGCCCCATAGAGATCGACATAGATATACCACTTGAAAGAGTGTATCAGCTATTTGAGAGCATGGTGTCGACCCTCCAAGCACACATTCAAGAAACAAAGGAGGAACAAAAAGAGGAAACTGCCTAACTTCTAATGGCACAACACACTGCATTTTCTGAAGCATACAAAGTACTGTAGGATCATATGGAGGAGTCTGTCATAACCGAAGAAGTACTAAGAGACTGGCCTACTCACTACAGGAAAGTTTATCAACAAACTCGATAGACTCGGCAAGGGATCCAGGCACTGGAGAGAAAAAAAACCACTGGGGAAGCACTTAGAATGACATTGGAAGAACAGATAGTGCTTGAAACCACCAAACTACAGAAACGGGAAAGGGAAGCACATCAGTGGGTGCAACAAGCTCTCCCTAACTTAGAGAAAGTCGACATCATTTGCCTATAGATGAAATGACTTATCGAAACTACAGAGGGGAAGGACCAGTTCAGGGGTCCTGAAATGGAGAGGATAGCTGAAGTTTCCATCTCCGAAAAGATGTCGATCTTATCAGGCTTGACCACACTCACCATCGACATCCAGAAAATTTTGCAAAGTTGGACTGATTTCCAACATCATCTCGTCCTCACAGCCCCAGCCATTGTAGAAGTCTGCATATAGAAACATCTAACCATCAGACTTCATAGCCCACCGCAACAACTATTAAAGGCTAGCAAGAATTTTGTGCCTCCCTGTTTCTTCAGGATGAAGAAACATTTTGTTCATGGGGGATATGTAGAAGGAGCAAGTCGATAATTCGACTTGAACAAGAGCCAACTTAGTCGATCAGTTGACTAAGTCGATGGGATGACTTAGTCGATCATCTAACTAAGTCAGTCAGCTGACTAAACTAAGAGAATAGGTCGGCCACGTAAGGTCATGTTGGTTCACTGAACTAACAGGTAGTTATTTTGTAACCATTCTGTAGTCATATATATTAGGCTGTTGAGCCAGATGAGAACTCATTTCAGTTCTTTGTGTTGTATGGAATCATTTGTATAATATAATCTATTTATTCACCTATATGTTCTTATCTCTTGTCTCTATTTTATATTTATATATGTTTTAGTGTGTATTATTGGTAACCTTACGTGATCTGTGAGATTACAACACTCCTCCTTCTCCTGGTCTGTCAATGGTTCCTCTATTAAGAAATCCATTTCCTTTGCTTTTGCTGGAATTGGTATCTTTGCTCTCGCCTGTCGAGATAGTTCCCAAAAGATCTATTCGACTGATGGATAATAGTCGAGGGCCTTTGCATTTGGTTTGGAACCCTACATGTACCATACCATTGTATGGTCAAGATCTAGATGAATGTGGGCCTTTTTAGGTAGAGTTCGTCGGATGTTCTGAGGCACCCTCCATTTGGTTGTACAGACTTTTAGCTGCTGGAGAAAGTTTTCCAACAACACTTTTCCATTTGCAAGTTCCTTCATTGTTCCTTTCTGGGAGAACGCTTTGAATCTCCACATATGGAATTTTGTCGGTTCCTGAAATTTTTTCTCTCCTTCAGGGAAAATAGAGTGCATTACTATCCATAAGATAAGGGATGGGAACCTGATAATTCCTCCTGTCTCTTGGCATTTGTCACATATGGTTTTGATCATTTCAGCGACATACCCAGCCCATCTGTATATCTTTCCATTGGTCGCAATGGTGTCTACTACTTCCAGCATATATAGTTTGAGGTCGCTTCCTCGACCTGCCATTGTGAGTGTAATAACTATGATTTTGGCCACAATCTATGGCGTTCGATGTGTCATGTGACCAATCATTAGTCCTTTCAAGTTTTTGCTTGATGCCGACCCTGTTAATTCTTCGACCAGTCCTTCTTTCATACCGACTGGTACTGGGTCTCCTTTGTTTGATAGCCCTATTAATTGGGAAATGAATTCCCCAGAGATGTTGACCGATTGGTCAAAGTAAAACCGGTTGTTGTGGTATCAGCTTATGACAAATTTGACTGTTGTTTCTTTTGTACCAATGAAGCTAGCCATGAGTGTTGCATTGGCATAATTTACAATGGAACTATGTTGTATTTTCTCTACAGCCGGAGTAGGCTTCTTGTCGATGTAAGCCCACTCTTTTATCTCGGCCCATAGTTTTTTCCATGAGCCCTCCTGCACCTTAGCATTCTTGATTTTCTTTAGTCTCTTGACTAATGGTGTTTCTACAGTTTGTAAATTCTTGGCCTTGGTTAAGGCTCTAGTCTTTTTTGGTGCCATCTTGTCGGTCTGGGGGTCAGTTTTACTACGGTTCTCTTGGCTTTTAGTCATCTAGTTGCTCTGATGCTCTCTCTATTTGAATTTTAGTGAATGATCCTTTAGTGGTTTAGTATTTATAGGGGACACGTTGAATGTTCTCGTCGGTAGGTGTATTAATGGCAGACATGATGTTCCAACTGGAAAACTTGAGTGCGTGTTAATTGCAAATTGGTTTCGATGCTCGAGGTCATGAATGTGCAATGGAACTATTGAGGTCGTTTGTCGATGTCGGTTATGAAAATGGTCGATGGCATTATGTCAATGGGAATGATGTCGGTTATCAAAGTGGTGATTTCTTGTCATAGTTTTCTGCGTACAATGGTACTATTTGTTTTGTTTATTTTTAGATTTTTATAGCTTTTGTTTAACGGNTATATATATATATATATATATATATATATTTGATTTGTTTTAGTTTCTGTAGCATTTTATTCGAGCTCCATTAACGAGTTTCCGAAATACTATGCCTTGTAACGTCCTTCGTCGGATTGATCCATTGGCATGTATTCCTTCGACAATGTAGGGTCCCATCCATTCTATATGGAGTTTTTTAGGTTTTACTTTTACTCAACTATTATATAGTAAAGCAAGGTCTCCTATCGACAATTTTTTGTTCTTGATGTTTCTGTCGTGCCATGCTTTTTGTTGTTGTTTCTAGATTTCTTGATGTTGTATCATGATTAGTCGGTGTTCTTCAAGTTTACTTAGTTGTAATAGTCAGTCCTTTCTTCCTTGTTCGACATCGACACGTAAAATCTCTGCGATAATAGGTGTCTGTTGTCAGAAATGTAATGGAACTATTGCTTCTTGTTCATACACTAGTCGAAAGGGGGTTTGGTCGGTTGATCATTTGTATGCTATTCTATATGCCCATAGTACTATAGGTATCTTCTCATCCCAGTCGTCCTTATCAACATTACATATTTTTGTTAAACCTTTTGTTAATGTTTTGTTAAATGATTCAATTTCTCCATTCGATTGAGGATGGTATGCTGTACTCCGATGATGGTCGATTTGGAACTGGTCGGTCAGGGTTTTGATAGTCCAATTAATAAAGTGTGTTCCCTGGTCGTTGATTAGGGTTAGTGGAAATCTGAATCGAGTAATGATATTTTCATATATAAATTTTGCGGCTACCTCACTGGAACATGTGTTGACTGGTTCTACCTCTACCTATTTGGTCACATATTCAACTATAGCTATTATGTACCTTGCACTTGTTCTTTTCGTTGGTATAGGAAATGGTCCTATGAATTCTATGGCCCAAATTTCAAGTGTCAAACTTGGGTTTACTGATATCAAAGGCATTTCTATGCTAGGCAGGGGTCGACCTAGTCATTGACATCTGTCACATTTGCTTACAAAATTTTTGCAATCTTTGTGAAGTGTAAGCCACCATAACCCTGATTATTGGATTTTCTTTGTAGTTGTGTCTACTTGGAAATTTCCTCCTATAGATCCATAATGTGCTTCATGCATAATGTTGTCTCTTTCATGTTCCTGTACACACCTTCTAAGGATTTCGTCTAAACCCTTTTTGTATAGGAATCCATATATGAGGCTATAAGGTGTAGCTTTCATGGTTAAGATCTGTTTATTTTTGGTACTCATGCCTTCTAGTGCTTGTCCATATTCTAAAAACTAGGCTATTTCCTCTAACTCTACCAAGACTGCTTCTATTTGAAATAGATGTGCATCTGATAAGTCATCTTCGACTCTTGTCGGTTCCTCTCCTATGTCGATTCGAGATAACTAGTCGAGACCGACATTTAACTTACCTGGTCTGACAACGACTTCGAACTCAAATTATTGGAATAGAAGTAGCCATCGACAAATTCTTCCATGGTGTAGAGGATTATTCACAAGGTATTTTAATTCCTGATGATCAGTGTAAAAGATAAATGGATTAGCTAGGAGATAATGTCGATATTTTTGTAGTGCAAAGACCATTCCTAATGCTTCTCTTTCTGTTGTCGAATAGTTTCTCTTAGCTTTGTTTAATTTTATGCTACTATAAACTATAGGATAATCCATTCCATCATCTCCTGGCTATGTTAGGATTACTCCTATTGCTAGGCCTGATGCGTCGATGTGGACATGGAATTTAGTCGACCAGTTTGGAAAACTTAGGATTGGTGCTTCGACTAGTTTTCTTTTTAGTTTTTCAAATGATATATGGCACTCTTCTATCTAGTCGAACTCTTTATCTTCCCTTAATATTTCTTCTAGTGCATAAGTAATATCTGAGTAGTATCTTATGAATTTTCTATAATAGCCTGTATGACCTAGTAACACTCTAACTTGTTTTGAGTTCACTGGTGGTTTTAGGTCGAGGATAATTTTGATTTTTGCAAAGTCTACCTTAAAACCTTCCTTACAGACAATGTGTCCTAACAATATCCCTATTGGGGTCACAAATATGCACTTCCTAATGTTTAAAGCTAATTGGACTTGTCGACATCTTTCAAACATAAGCCTTAGCCACTTGCAATGATCTTTTAACATGGAGTATATTGTCCAATCATCAAAGTATACTGCCATGGTTTTGTAAATATATTCTTGGAATGTTTTGACGACAATTCTTGAGAATACTGTAGGTGCATTATTTAATCCAAAAGGCATAACCTTGTAAGCAAATGAGCCAAATTCACATACAAATGTTGTCTTTTTCTGATCTTCTTTAGCTATTGGTACTTGGTTATAACCTGAGAAGCCATCTGTAAATGAGTAGCATTCATGTCCTACAACTTCATTTAATATTTTATCTACATATGGAGTTGGAAATGGGTCTGTTAGTGTCACTTTATTTAGCTCCGTGAAGTCAACACAAATTCTCAATTTGGTCGGATCATGTTTCTTAGGTTGAACAACCATTGGACTTGCCTATTCTGATTGGTCAATAGGGTAGATTATGCCTACTGTAAGCATGTTATCAATCTCCTTTTTTACTATCTCTTTGTATTTATGAGCTAGCTTATATGGCCTTCTCTTCATAGGTCGAACATCAGGTTTAGTGTCAATTTTTATTTCACCCATTTCATGGACTAAAGCTTTTAGATCTGTATAATCTTGGGCAAATACATCCTGGAACTCTTTTAAGAGGTTCACTATTTTAGTTGTCTACTCTTCACTCTAGTAGTCTTCAATATTTGCCATGTTTGGTCGGTCATCATTTGAGATGTTGAATTCTCTAGTTTTGACTTTAGCATCTAGGCATTCTGGTGCTTTGGCTTCATTGATTGGTTGACTTCCTTCTTTAAATTGTGAGAATGTGGTAGGGAAGTCAGCTGCAGTCATTCAGTCGGTATCATCCTTGTCGGTGGTTCCAACTTTGAGTACTGTGTGAATAGGTTTGCTTGTTTCAACATGGCTTGATTTCCATCTAAAAATTTTCCCTTCTATATTTTCATTTTCTAACTGTAGTTGGGTCGAATGTGGTATTGTCCTGGTTTGTATATTGTTATAGTTCATTGTATATTGGTTGTCTTTTAAGGGTTTTTTTTTTTCTGTCGGCTATATAAATTCTTTAATCTGTTTTGCTGTTTCGACCAAATTCTTATTTTGTGGTATAAAGTTGAAATCTTTGATAAAAGTTTCTCTGAGTTCATGCCATAGGAATGTTTCACCTCAAGCTTCCTCCATCTTATACCATTTGTTTGGTAAGTTGGATAGGGTTGATGGAAATAGGTGTGGCCATGCTCATTCATCTTTATACCTAAGTCTTCTCCATTCTTTTTTACATGTCTTAATATGGTCTTCTGGGTTCTGTCCTTGAACGAAAATAGGTAGATGAGCTTGTTTGGTTAACTTCTTTCCTCCAAACCTTTCTACAAAGTAAGTCGAAGCTGTTGTCCATGTCTATAGTCTTGTCTGATGGGTATCCTACCATCTAGCAGCTTGTCCTGTAAAAATTTCTACTAAAATTTGTAGTCGACCATGTTCACCAATATTTTTGGACGCTTGTTCTATGTGCATGACCGGTGATTCTCTTTCCTTAAATTTTGGTTTTTGTGTATTATTTATATTTGTAGTTTGTAAAGTAGGGTATTCCCTAATTTTTTTCTCAAATATTTTTGGTACACTGGACAATATGAAGCACTATCGAGTGGAATTTTTCTTTACTTTTTGGATAGTCTAGCACCCTCTTGCTTGTGTTTCATAGTTCTTGACTTCCCAATCATATAATTATGCATCTAAATTATATCCTATTGAGTCTTGGTTGCCCAAATGATTTTCTCCATATATATTAGGTTCTGTTTAATCTACATTATTTTGTATCTGATAAAGTTGTCGGATATCAACTTCTTCATCGATAGGTTCTATCCAAGGTTCTCCTTGGGATGGATGAATAGGTACAATGACCTTTTGTCCGTTTCCTTTTAATTTTATTCTCTCTTTATCTAGGGATATTGATGCTTTCATATTTCTTCCCCAAGGTCGACCTACTAACGCTGGGAAGCAGATGGATCCTTCCTTCGGGTCAATAATTTCGAAGTTGACTTTGGTTGATATTTCCTTAATTGTGGTGTCCACATTTTTCCAGACCCTAATAGGTTCAATTAGGCCTTGGCTGGCTAGTTTCAGGTATATACCTAACACATATAGTCGAGGTCTACCTAACTGTTCCCATGTGTGTCGAGTCATAATATTTACCTATGATCCGAAATCGAGTAAGACTTGTCGGACATGGTATCCTTCAATTTCCAAGTCAACAAGTGGGTCAGCATCACTTTTATCTTTTTGATTTAGACTGTAGATATTCTTTGTTTGTTTTTTGATGTTGTTGTGTTTTATTTCATATAATAAGTCAATGAATTGAGATACTGAGTTATCTATTTGTACTAGCTGTATTAATTATTTTATTGTGTTATGTCGATTGTCGTTTGCTTCTTCCGGTCATGCAAATTCTCTAAATATATTTGTTGCATCTTTATATATTTGTTTTTCTTTAACTGGGTCAGGATAAACATTTTTCTCTTTTATCTTGCTTATTTGGGGGTTATCACTCCCAGTTTTCGTCCCTTGTTGGGTTACGATATGTAAATTATTTGTATTGATAGTATCATGTTTTTACACACAAAATAAGACATTAACATTCTTCTTTTTATTTATCTTTTCAAGCATAATAGGGAAATCCTCTAATGAGTGATCCCCTACGCCACAATTAGTACAGAATTTGAGGTCAGTCCTGTCCTTGTATGGACAGTATACATGTCGGTGTCCCTCCTTATAACATGTGAAACATTGGATGGGTTGACATGGTCAGTTGTCTCGATTCCCAGAGAATCAACCTCGACCTCCATAGCCTCCACGTCGGTTGTCATATGGGAACTCGTATCTTTGATTGTTCTGATCATTTGGCATGTGGTTTTGCTCATTACTTTGTGCAACTACATTTTTCTGATAGACTACATGATAATTTTGTTGGTTCTTGAGATTTAGATGGAAGTTGGTTGTGTTATGATCTTTGGTTTCACATATTTCACACCAAGATGCCTTATCGTTCTTCATGTTGAATGGGAAATATTTTGTCGAGTGGTCTCCATGCTCTTGGAAAATGTTGCAAAAACATTTAGTCTACATGAATCGAACATCATGTCAGCTGATGTCTTGTCGACAGTTGTCTTTTGAATGTTCGGCCGTCAAGCACTTCGTGCACCAGATATCCTGACTTTTGATGTTTAATTCTTCTAATGACTTCTGTATGCTCTCAAGCTATTCTTCTAATCTGTGATCGATGGAGTATGTTGGTATGTCCTCATCCATTTCTACTTGGAGATATTTTGTAAGCACATCTCCGTAATTCTTGAGTGTCTCCAGACTTATGTGTCGGTGAATTTTGTAAGATAAATTTGCAAGAAACCACTGGATTAATAATTGTTCATCAATAGCATAGTCCAATTGGCTATGAAGGTCTTTCCATCATTTATCGTAATCGCGGATAGTTTCTCCTGGCTTATTTGATGTCATTTTTAGTTTCTTTACTGCTAGATGTTTTGCATCTAGAGTTTTGAAAAATGATAGATATTGCACTTTGATCTTGTTAATTTTTCATATGCTTTACTAAGACATCAGTATATCATTTCATTTTTCATAATAAAAGCATATAAAGCAGGATCACTGAAAGAAACAGTATCACAAGAACAACACATATTTATCCTAGGAAAACCCTAAAGGGAAAAACCCAGCAAAAGCTTCCTCAATATAGATGCCCCAAAAGGGAAAAAAGGTAAAACCAACAAGGAGATCAAAAACCTGATTCTCCTCCTTCTCCAGCAACTCCTCTCCTCCACAAGAGCGCTATTCCAAGTGAGTGTGTGTGTCACAAATGAGGAGCACTACACCTCTATTTATATTCATCTGTTTACTTAAAGTTTACTCAATCGACATGTCGGCTTAAGTTAACTCATGTAGGCTCGAGTTACACATGTAGGCTCAAGTAACCACACTGGGGTGCTGATGACCCACCTTTACAATTAGAGGGGACTACCTCATGACTCTTATTAGTTCTTCCGATTAGGAGCATCGGGGTACAATGTAATACAATTGGTTCTCTCGGTTGGACCATCGTGGACCACAAAAGATACATAAAGAATATTCTTCGAAGTTACAATATTTCAACACTCCCCCTTAACGAGAAGGGTATTCTACATCAACAACAACAAGAGTAGAGATAGCAGACATCATCAACATCAGCAGGGTAACACATCTATAAATCATTGGAAGCTTTTCAACATTATGAAGTCTTCATCTTCAATCTTCAGTCTTCATCATCATCAACATCTTCAGCATTTTGATCTTTCAATTTGCAGCGACATATTCATCACTTGGACCTTTTTGATCAGCAACATCTTCAGCACTTTGACTAGTTCGATCAGCAACAACATCTTCAGCATTTTGAACTTTCGATCAGCAACATCTTCGGCACTTTGACTGGTTCGATCAGCAACAACATCTTTAGCATTTTGAACTTTCGATCAGCAACATCTTCAGCACTTTGATTTTTCGATCAGCAACAACATCTTCAGCATCTTCACTTTTCGATCAACAACAACATCTTCAGCACCTTGACCTTTCGATCAGCAGCAACATCATCATTAT
>LPNX010065324.1:246059-336943 GCA_001517045.1 Pseudotsuga menziesii | reverse complement strand
ATAGATCACTTTGAAAAGAGAACCTCAAATGAACATAGCAAAGGATTAGATCTTACCGATTTGAGGTGTCCGTCCTGGTTCCGGAGCTGGCTGATCTAGCGTTTGTCACAGAAACCCTAATTTTCAAAACTTGGAATCTTTCAGATCTGATTGGATAAAAATATATATCTCTTCAAATGGAGCTTTCCAATGTACTCCTTTTCTGAAAACAGTGAAGGGAAACTCCCGAAACAAGAAGCCCTAATTTTCTGATTTCTTCTGCAGAAATGTCTGTTACTATTTCTGTGATATCTCTGAACTTACTGATCCTCTGTGTCTGAAATTTCTCACTGAGGTAACCTCGCATGTCCCTGATCCAACACCATAGGTTTAATCAGAATTGGTTTCACCATTTTTTATTTAGGATCCTTTTCCCAAGGTGACCTGTTACAGGACTGTTCAGAACAGCAAAGTTGTACGGCCTTCCACGTGTCACTGGTTCATCTTCTGAGTCTAAGCTTCAGACCATAGAAATTAAATTCCATGCCCTTTCTGTAAATTCTTCAGGAATTCCATTTGGACCTCTATAGCCCAAGATATTGCAGATCTCCCCAGGTGTCCTGTTTATGGATGATTTCTGGAAGAGGCTGGAACCATAACTTGGAGAGATTATATCTCCCATAATATAGCGAATAAAAGGGTTCCCTTTGGACACAGTGTTCACCACGATTTTATCTTCGGCCCCTGAAATTTTCAGCTTCTGAGACTTCGCCAATCTCAAAATATAGCGACTGTACCACAACTTAGCAGTTTTAGTATTTAGGGTTTCTCCTAGCTCAGGGTCAAACTAGAGTTTGACTTTCCCAGAGATTTACCCAACCAAATTTATTGATCCAGGTCTCTAAATTTCAGTTTTGATGAGGAGAATAATCCTATGCTGGTCTCACCCAAAAATTCTTCTTCTGTAGAAATCCCTAATTTCCACATCGAAAATTGAAAATGCTCGGAATCGAATTCCGCTTCGACAGAACGATGCATCCTTCAAAGGAGAGTCAGCCTAGCCTTCTTTTGCTGATTGATTGTGGAGAGAGAACCAAAAAATAAGAAGACCTAGCTTCTGTAACTTGTGAAATCTGCCCTATTCAGGTTAGCTCTGATACCATGTTAATTTTTCATATGCTTTACTAAGACATCAGTATATCATTTCATTTTTCATAATAAAAGCATATAAAGCAGGATCACTGAAAGAAACAGTATCACAAGAACAACACATATTTATCCTGGGAAAACTCTAAAGGGAAAAACACAGCAAAAGCTTCCTCAATATAGATGCCCCAAAAGGGAAAAAAGGTAAAACCAACAAGGAGATCAAAAACCTGATTCTCCTCCTTCTCCAGCAACTCCTCTCCTCCACAAGTGCGCTATTCCAAGTGAGTGTGTGTGTCACAAATGAGGAGCACTACACCTCTATTTATATTCATCTGTTTACTTAAAGTTTACTCAATCAACATGTCGGCTTAAGTTAACTCATGTAGGCTCGAGTTACACATGTAGGCTCAAGTAACCACACTGGGGTGCTGATGACCCACCTTTACAATTAGAGGGGACTACCTCATGACTCTTATTAGTTCTTCCGATTAGGAGCATCGGGGTACAATGTAATACAAGTGGTTCTCCCGGTTGGACCATCGGGGACCACAAAAGATACATAAAGAATATTCTTCAAAGTTACAATATTTCAACAGATCTTGGCTTTGGTTGCTCGGGGTGTTCTTTCAGAAAAGGTCATGTACCAAGTTAATTCCCTTTTCCTCAAGGCACCAACAAACTGTGCCATTTGCCTGTCTTCATCTGTAACTTGGTTAGCCTCCCAAGTCTACTCACAGACAAACTAGTGTCATTTGGGGTCCTCATCACCGTCATATAGAGGAATGTGTGCCGACCTGTGACCCATGTCGGAGTCATTGTCACTACTTTCAGTAGGTGGTGGTGGTGGGGTTATTTTCTTATTCCTCTCTATGGAACTATCATTGACGGAACTTTCATTCCCATCGGTTGTTTTTTTCATTTCCTCTTTGACTAGCAGTCAGTTGGTGTCAACTTCTTTTGTTGATGTCCGATTGCAATTATCTATCCACAGTTCTGAATGTTCTGTGTCCTCCAAACCTATATTTGGTAGGGGGGTTTCTCCTTCATGTGTCGGTAAAAGTAAGTGGATACTTCAGCTGGAGGGTACCTGTTGAAGTGTAACCCAATTTCCTTCTTCTGGTCGATGGATAATGAGGTGTCTACCAGTGTATGTCTCATCATCTAGTTGGCTCCATATACCAAAGTCACCAGCTCCTAGTCTAAGGTCCTCTTCGACAATAGCTTGTATCTAGGTACGCGGATCTGTGGGAGGTTTTAATTCCTAGAGAAATTCTAATTGGAGAGCTTCTCGTTTCTCTATCCATAGTTCTTCTTCCATAGGGGACGCCTCTTCTTCCATGCCTTCTTATTCTCGATCATGACCCGACTCCAGCGGATCTCTTTCCTGGTCGGTCAACCTAGTACTCATTCCTCTCTACAGCACTAAAGATCTTTCTCTTCTTTCTTCCCTACTTTGTAGCCTCCTCTCCCTCTCTATTTTCTAGAAGTCTGTCATACGTTTGTGTGATGTTGTCTTCTCGATTTCCTTTTCAGGTTGACTTCTTATTACTAGTGATTGGTATTTATTTTAGTCGACTAGAATCCATTCCACTTTATTTCGACATATGACCAGCTACCCCCCCATAGCCTACCCAATGCTTTAGAAATCCCGGATAGTTCTATCTACTTGGTTAGAAAGTATTCCCACTCCCTTTCTGCAATGAATTTTTCCCACCTCTTTTGCTTTTCCACCCATTTAGGGTTTAATGGTAGTCTATGAAGTGATGGATGGGGTTCAGAAATATGAGCTACTCGCTTCTTGATCAGGAATTTAAACAGCAAGGTTGGTAAGGAACACAAGAATCGCTCGTTGAGGTCTGTGTAGAATTTCTTCTTGACGATTTCCACCAAAGTTCTATCTTCTACTGCTTGTTCCTCGCAGAATTCATTGACTATTTTTTCGAACCACTACAACAAGTTTGTTCTTCCCCCGCGAATCAGTTTTTCTAGTAATTGTTGATCTTTAGTCCCTTCCGGATTTTTCATCCAGGAGTTTCTTCATAAGTTGGGGCACGGATTCTACAAACTTCTCATGCATGTTTGTAAAGAATATTTCTTTTGCTTGTGCGGTCGTCAATCTATTTCTTCATGTGTAATTCTACAAATAATTTACTACTTTACACTCCCACCACTCCTTAATCTCCTATTTTGATATCATCTGCTTGCATATATCTCAGACATGTACTATCGGCAATGGAACCAATGTAGTAATCTCATAGATCACATAAGGTTACCAATAATACATACTAAAACATACATACCTAACAGAGACAAGAGACAAGAACAAGTAGATAGAATAACATATTATATTAGCATAAGAGGGTCCATACCATACAGATAACTGAACCGAGTTCTCATATGGCTCAACAGCCTAATATATATGATTTACAAACAATTACAAAATAACTACCTATCGGTTCGATGAACCGACATGACCTTAGGTGGCCGACCTAATATCTAGTTTAGTCGACCGAATGACTAAGCCAACTATCGTTCAAGTCGGCATACCGACTTGCTCCTCTAACATAGGCTACAAAACTTTTTGATAGAAACTAAAGAAAGTATAGTCTTCAATTCAAAGTTGCATGAGGAGGATCCATATCTTCAATGAACAGATGATGATAAAATTCAAAACTATCACCATTAACTTCAGATTTTCCTTCATGTCACTAATGTGCCCAAGAGGCTAGCTACACTTTTACATGAGGCAGAGCCACCCAAGAATTGGGAAGTTTATACTTCATTTAACATCTCAATCAGGTATCCTGTAATTGGGTTTCCTGCACCATAAATTATGTTTCAGACTTTCATTTAGAAGAGTAATTAAAAAAGAGGTTACCATACAGTATGCTCATCTACCTACTTGGTGCTCATCCTTCCTCTGAACATGGCAAAGGATGTTAGATAATGGCCGTGACAAGGATCAATAGCACACATAAAAAAAATTATACAAAACTTTTTATGAGACATTGAGACCAAAATTTGTTATCACTGTATACGAAACTTTCTATGAGATATTGAGACCAAAATTTGTATAGCGATTATTTTTTCATTTTGACACCACCTCTACATAACTTTATATGAGACATTTTAGACAAAAAATTGTATTATGATGAAGCCAATACATTTCTAGATGTCACTGAAAGATAATACAGTTATAGGCAGCTTTAATGGATTGAGGAAGGTCCCATTGATAGAGGGTCACACCTACAGAAAAAAAAAAAAAAAATTTGATAATGAGCCTTTAAAAACAATAAATTATTAAATTAAGAAGGTAAAAAGTTAAAATGCAGATCGCATACCCTAAACTTGTCCCAACTCCACCTTCAGAAACATTAGATCTCTTACGTTTCCTACTTAGATTTGCTTGTCTTATCACTCTATGAAGCTTATTTGTTTCTGGAAGGTGTTTTTTCTTCTTAAATCCATCCATTTTACGGCCGTAAAATGCTTGACCCATTTTCAAAAGAGCATTTGATTGATTGGAATACCCTCTTTTTTGTGTGCATCTATGGTACATAGTACGAGCTAGCTTATGCGATTTCTCCATACCCTGTGTACCCCAAATTCCCAAGCTTCCATATTTTATTGCAAACCATGTCCCGTGTGCAAATAATTGATGTTGCATCTTCAATTTATCTTAGAATATCAAAACAATGTATCAAATGTAGTAAATTTATAACAAAATATGTAAATTAGTAAGTAAAGTTCTCGTGGGATGAAAATTTGTATGCATACCATACAATGTGTCATATGGTAGTCTCCCCAAGGTTCTTTCATTGCTTTTATGAAGTTTGTAACAACTTCTTGAAAGTCTATTGCATCACCTTCCACAAATTTCTCTTTTTCCCTCAACAGAAAAAGAGATGAAAGTGACCTCCAAGCACATTTCTTCTTTCTATCTGATTCATGCCCTCCACTAGTGCGATCATCTTATGTGTCAATGAATTGTTCATACAATCCCCAACATCCATTTCCACATTTCTTTTCAAGAAAACGATGTGCCTTGACACCTGATATTGATGGCTTTGCTGGAATATTACCTCGTGTGCCTGACCTCTTAATATCTTTTTCAATTTTTACATGTCCACCATGCAAGCTTTCCTTTGAAAGAACATTATCAATTGCCTCAATTGACTTTTTTACTTTCAGTTTGTGGAGATTTATTCCATGCAAACATAATAGATAAATAGACCATCTTGTCAACAATTCTTACAAACCCATGGAAAGTGCACATGTGCACCCTAATCAATTGTATAGGAAGCACTGCGTCTATATTTTTATCAAGTTCATCATGATCAGGAGGAATAATACTCCTTCTAGGTCATACCACATCTTATTGTTTCTAATTAATGGAATAATTTCACTTGGTACTTTCTTTTTATTATTACTTGCAACTTCATGCATAGCTTCTAAATGATATGCATTTCACAATTAATCAACATTTTTTGTGTTTTGTAGTGCATGCTCTTTCTTCACATGGAAAGGGCGAGGAACCATAGTTTTCTTAATACCCACATTTAACATTCCCTCTCTCAGAACTTTGAAAATACTTGGATATGCTTCCCTACTGATCGCTCTATCATCACAAACTCCTTGAACATCCTTTACATCAATTCTTAAATTTGCAACGAATTGATTAACTACTTCTTTCCTGAAAGCATGAAATTCAGGTTGTTTGAGCATTGCTTCCATGTTACTTTTCTTCAACACTTTCTTGCACAAATCCACAAAATCAGGGAAATTTTCATCTAACATGGACCTCACCCCAAGCATTCTTTTTCTATAGCCACCTCCCCCCCTTTTCAAACATGGTATCGGTTTCAAATTTTTTGGTCTAATCCTCAACCAATTTTTTTTCCCCTTTAACCTAGAGTGTCTCTTTTGGAGCTGATGGAGATCAATTTTCATCTTCTAAATTTCTTTTGCTAAGTTGGATTTCTCTTCAAGAAATGCATTCACATGTCTTTGATTCAATACTGTGATTGTTTGGTTCAATCTCATGTTTTCATAATAAACAACCATATATGACTGATTGAGATGATGTAATTTGACACTAAGATCTTGTATTTTCTGTCCAAGGGAAATGCGGTTACCTTCTAAATTTTTACAATATCCTAGAAGACCAATTTTTCCATGGCATACAAATTAGCATAGTCCTGTTATTGTATTGAAATCAGAATGGGAGTTGGACACAGGGTCAACTGCATAGAGTTCTCCATTTACCCAAAGATCCATATTTTTAGCTCCACATTCCCTTAATGCACTGTAATCAATGTTAGGAGCCACTTTTTGATTTATTTTATGGATCGGTGCCATATCCAGACTTAAATCTATGTGGAAAACATAGTGCTTCTTTCTTACACCATCTATTTTTGTTCGAGAGTCCTGCAAACAACCAAGATTATGGAAATTAAAACATACTCGAAAATCCCAAAAAGATAAAATCAACTTGTAGAAGGAATAGTTAGGGAGATATTTTAAGGAAAATATAACTTTTTAGATATTGAGGCATACCTCAAAGCTATCAAGCATCTTGTAGAATATTTTAAATCCAGCTACATTTCTATGTTTGCATCTGAAAACAACATAAATTAAAAAACAATGAGTAGAATATAGGAAAGCAATATTACAAAAACAAAAAGTCTAAATGAATAAATGGGATGTATCCCACTTGCTTGGGTTTATCCACCCTCAAATATGACCATATTCTAATCAGTTTCAAATATTTATCCACAACAATCAACAAACTTCTAAATTTTTGCTACCACATGGAATATGTCACCTTGTAAAATAAATTGGCCTCATTGGACTGTTGCATAATAGGGAAATTATTTATAAGAAATTTACAAATTTATATTAATATTAATTTCTATATTAAACCACAATTAATAGGACTAGCCACTTTGTGGCATTGTTTGAAAAGCAATGAACTATACTCTCTTTCATTGACATTAACAAGGAAAAATGTTGTTATATTCAACTTGTTATCAATAGCTATGATGATCAGCTTGTCAATAGCTTTTCAATAAATGTAGAAAATGCTGAGCTGGATTGCACTGATATATTATATGCCTAGCCTAAGCTGGATTGCATCAACATGTTCCTAGATAGTGGTATAGAAATATGTGGAGCTGACATGTACCAACAAAACTAAAATGTATTAATGGTTATCTTTTGGAAATTGTTTGAAAACATGGGATAATCTTCTGCTCAGAGGTTGGGTTGGGCCAAACAAATGTGCTTTGTGCAATACTAATTCAGAATCAGTTAAACACAATTTTTTCAACTGTTAGGTTACTAAATATGTTTGAATTTGTATTTGTTCTTTCCTAAATATTTTACGGACCTTGGGATGTCTGTATTTTGAACAAAGTTTCCTTCATTGGTATCAAAATTGCACAGAACACTATACTTTACCTGCATTTATACCAGGGAGTCAATGGAAAGCCAAGAATTCCATTATTTTTTAGGATAAGAAGATGAATCTTGATGCCATCGGTATGCAGACTATTAGATTGTATAAATATTATTATCAAGCAAAGGTAAAGACTCCTAAAATCAGGAAAATTATGGATATCCCTTCTACATAAGAGGTTAGAGGTTTTTCCAATGGATCTTATCAAGGAGGTTTTTGTGTCACTGGAGTGGTTCTTAGAATTAACAGTGATCATTGCTCCAAACTCAGATTAAACTGTGGCCCCATGGTACAAACACCAAAGAAACGTTATTGGATCTATGGTGCCTTTCTAGCATGGCTTCTTATTTTGGGATTGATAATTTAAAAGTATATGCTAATTCTATGGGAAAATTCTGATTGGGTTCCTTGTCCAAGCCTTGTGTTTATTAATTTCTAGATCTTTCAGGATTCTTGGAGGTTTAGGATTTTCAATGTTCTGTGAACCTTTGTGGGCACATCTTATTTGGTGGCACATGTGCTTAAATGAAATCTCACTTCCTTTGAATATCTTACTACTTCTGGTGAGCCAAACCCCATATAGTTTATTAGAAACTTTGGCAAAGACTTATCAGTTGTCACTGTCTTGTCCTTATACTAGTTTTCAAATAGCTCTTGGATATGTTCCCCTCTCCATTCAGTCTTCCTATTTGACAAATTAAATAATTCCTATTCCCCTTTCCAGGCGATTGAACCAAAGATTATGTTTGAGCATAAGTATTACCTAATTTCATGACATATCATGAGTATAGATTACAAAAAATGAAACTTCCAAGGCCACTTTTGTACATTGGGGAAGTATTGCATATTGAACCCCTGGGTAGAGTTTAGGAGGAGTGCCATGGATGGTGTAAGAATTTGGAAAAGTTTTTGAGAAGCATGAAGTTGAGGGTGTGGTTCCTCTAGCATCTTTCCATTTATTTTGGCTCCAAGTTAGTCATTGTAAGGAAATTATTTTCTTGAATTCCCTGTAAGAAGGCTTATAATCATTGTGCTTATGAAAACAACACATACAATATGAAAAACAGAGGAGTTATAACTATCAGTAAGGGGAAGATTATTGAGTTGTGTAATGGGTCATCCAGACATTGTAGCACCATTCTAAGGTAGCTTGTAGGGTAGTTTGTATGCTTTCCCAGTTCATTACCAACTTTTGATGCACTTAGATGTGACACCTATATTTTATAGTGTATGTACAACAAGTCTAGTCAAGGCCTGTTAAGGAATTCCCTATCAAAAATAATGATGAATGAGTCAAACATTCAAAATTTGAAGAGCGCTCCACCTACTTGGTCTTTAATACTTGTTTGAGAACATCCTAAGGAAGAGAATTTCCTTATGAAGTGCCATTCAAAACATATTTGTGAATCATGTCACCTCTTTATTGAGAAGGGTCCCAACTTGAAGAGATGAAAACCTATCTTGATGAGCAATAGGATGAAGTAATGAACTCTTGCCTATATATCAATGAGATCCAATTTGTGGGAGGTTGTTGTGACAACTCTTTGAACCACTTTTGCACATTGTTCTATGGAGATCCACCTAAGTTGCACTGAAGTGGGTATGGAAATAGATATAGACAGGGGGGTTGATACAACAAATTGTCCATGATGGATTTACAAAAAGCTCCTAGAGCCCTACATATTTTCCTTGGATAGGCCATAATTACATCTATTGCTAGAAAGGCACCACTCTTTCCAAGAAATATATCCATCAAATCATATATACCAATCATGACTACAAACCTTACATCACAATATATTATGAGAGGCTTAAGTTAACATAAAAAAGTCTCTAACTTGTGTGTCCCTAATCTCATGAAGCTCAATCAATCTAGGTTCCAAATCTAGAGCGAGTTTTGAGAGCCCATCAAATTTTGAGTTCAACTCTTGATAAACATGTGCAAATGAATTCAACAGGAATTACTACACTAGAAATCGATCAATAGAGAAAAAGATGCTGCAAATGAGAAGTGAAAATTTGAATTTTGTTGGTTGTCCAATCTATTACAATTTTTGAATCCCCAAAAAGCTGCAGCGGAATGAAATTCTTGTGGAGCCTTCTTCGATTTGTATAGTTGATCAGTGTAGACACCTTGCTTGGTGAAATACAAATCCCCTATGTCGGCTACGACTCTCCTTGCCAGTGCAGCTTAATCTTAGATCCTGCCATGGTGATTAAGCATCAGTCAGACAAATTCACACTTCAATGTAAACTTCTCTAAGAGGGAAAATGAAAGTTTAAATAGAATAATTTGGAAAAAAATTGAACTTCTACCTGTGAAATGCAAGGATTTCCATCTGATTCGCGCTAAGAAACCTCTAAAATCAAAGAATTTCCATTTGTTATTCGCGCCAAGCATCTAGGGGTTTCCATTTTTTATTCGTGCCCATTCTTGCTCTCAATGGCCGAGGATCCAACAAAGCTATGCTCTCAAAGGCCGAAGATCCAACAAAGATATCCAGTGGAGCTAGATTTATATTTTAGCATCAAATTTAGCATAACCCCAATCCTTTTAAATCTCTTATGGCGGATGGAAATTTTTTTTAAAGCTCTTATGGTGGATGTCGGATAGGGTCTCGAGGAAGATCGAATGCATTTCTTGCCAGACCCAGGTGGATGCTGGATAGGGTCTCAAGGAAGATCGAATGCATTTCTTGCCAGAGCCAGATGAACTGAACCCAAACGGTTAATTAAATTTTATCTTTTTACATTTGGGTAGGGGAGGTTCCAGCTTCCTCGAATGCATTTCTTGCTCTCCAGATGAACTGAACCTGAACAAACCATTCATTAAATTTACGGTTCATTAAATTTTATCTTTTTACATTTGGGTAGGGGAGGTTCCAATCCCCGCTAGCCTAACTTTCTTTTCCAACTACCAGTGACTGGATTCCAGAAGACCACTCTGGTGAGATCGACGCGGTAGATCTAAGAGAGAAGCTCCTTCCATCTACAAAGTACAAGACGCCATAAAAGATAAGGAAAAATAACAGATTGTCTATATAGCTACAAACCATTCCTTAATCAGAGTGAAAAAGATTAAGAATTCGGAAGATTATTATGGGCAATCTTTCATAAATTGTGTTCTGAATTTTGTAGAAATAGATGGTAGAAATGTGAGGCATTATGGGAAAGTGTTATGAATATATTCACAAACATCTCAAATTGCACATTTAATTTTATTATGGTACTCAAATAATTTTTATTTCATTTTGAAATATATATATATATTAAATTATTAAAACATTTGTTAAAATAGAGTTAAAATAATGATCATTTATAAAAAAAAATAATGTTAATCAATGTAGAGTCATTTTAGTTTGAGGTTTATTATCCTAATAAACCAAATTTTGGCATTTAAATTTAATAAAAAATATAAATATTGGTCTAAAGAGATAATATTTTGAACATAAAGACAAAATATCCTAATAAACCAAATTTTGTAAATTTTATTCAAAATGAATAAAATTTTGCACCAACTTTTCCTTTTACTCAGATGGCCACTAAAGCTCTTCTTTTTCAATTGTGTTGATGTAATGGGATGGTTTTCTTTTCACTTTCTTTTTGGTTCCAAGTGATAGAGGGTAGTACGCATTTTCTGATCCTGGGTCTTGGATGCTAATAAGTATCGGCCTGCTAAAAGTGACTAATTTTCTCAACATTCGCAAAAAACCAAAATAAAAAATTAATAAAATCCCAGCTCATGCTAGAGATGTTCCCACTTCATATCCCTACAGGATATTAACAATTATAAAACCCAATGTACCTCAAACAAGGCACTTCTAACTCAACATTAATTATAAATAAAAAATAAAAGTATTGTTTTATTTAGAAATGTCTAAAAATTCGTAAATTTGGATAACTTAAGTTTTTTTTACATGGTATTACTAAAATTCTTAGATTTGGATAAGATAACATTTTTTGGAAATTCAAATTTTTAATGTAATATTATTTTTTAATACAACATACCAAATAAATACATTAAATATCTACTATTAATTAATGTCAAGTATATTTAATGAGTGTAGTGGACACAACCATTAATTTATGGATTGGCCATATCAAATTTAACATAATTTTTAAGTTTAGTAATAATATAAATATAATATATAATAAATTGTCTAAGATAATATATATATATATATATATATATATATATATATTTAAATTGTTTTTTAATATATGAATATAATATGTTTATATATCTCTCTATATATCAATATGTAATATTTATTTTTATTGTTTTGGTGAAAATTTAAATACAATTTAAATAATTTAGATTAACTTTATAAATGAAATTTAAATAAAAGTGTTAAATTAATAAACTTGTATTTTTAAAATTGTTATCATAATATAATATTGTATATTTTTTTAAATAATATGATGAACTTAATAAAGTATAAATTTAGGCATATTTAATATATAGCATTTTTTAATAATATGATCGTGTAATATTGTATAATTTTTTTAATAATAAAATAGATTTAATATTATAATAGTAATTTTTGGGTTATATATAATACTTTTTAATAATTTTTTATAATTTTATAAGTTTAATAAAATAACTAAATAACTACATTTTAGATATTAAATTTCTATTATTGTTTTATGCAATTTGGATTATTAAGCTAGGGTCAAACAATTTATTAATCTTGGTCCTTAAAATAACTAATTTTAGATGCAATTATGTATTATATCTCTTTCCTTATTTTATGTATTTCTATAATTACTTCTCGGTCAAACATTTCATCGAAGTTCGTTTTCATAAATTTTATTTCAATCTGAAATAAATATTTCGGCACAGCTTTGATAAAAGTGAATTAATTCTAGGCAGTTTCAATAAGAGTGAAAATCAAAATTAATATATTAAAAAATTATCTACATGGCATTATTTTATATATTTGTTGATTTCATTTTAGAAGGCCCATTTTGGGTTGAAATTTCGTCTAATGATAGGATCTATTTCCCAAATTGGAAAACAATATAAGTGGCAAAAAATAAAAGAAAAATCAAATCTAGCTAAGAGAATTATCCTGATTTAAGCCTAAGCTACCTAAAGAAGATTTTGGGTTGATTTGCAGGTGAACTAGATTTGTAAGGAGATAAATAATTTTCATCCAATCAACAAAAAATCTAAATCAGATCAGAAATTTATTGCTCAATTCATAGCTAATTAATTAAAATCAATTAATTAGTGACTTAAGACTCCATCATTCTGGATTAACCTGCATAGCACATGTGAGTTGAAAAACAAACATATTATGCTGCTAAATATTAATGTTCAATTATTCACAGAAATAGATACAGACAATTCATAAAATAAATTTCATGAAGCCTTATCAATGCATTAATAAATAACAGAGATAAATCTGAGTTAAATAAACACATATAATGATTGTAAATAAATCATAGCATTATCTGTCCATTTGAAACAAAGAAGATCGAGATCTGTTTGAATAAATTCGTTCAAACAAAGAAAAGAGATAAGAAATCACAATACTGTATGGAATTGAAGTTCAGTAAAAAATTACATAAACCATATGAACAACCAGACGTGTTTTCAATCTCTCGTATCAGTCTTCCTTCTCCCAAAATTCCAAAATCAATCTTAAACGCATTCGAGATCACCCTCTTAAATAATTATTACAAAAAAATGGATTCCCCCCTAAAGGGGATAAAATCCTAAAAAAATCTAATATCCTAAGAAATCTCTCCACATCTTCGAGATATGGATCAATTCCTCAATATTAGGGTAACTGGAATATTCAATGCCAAGCTGGGCATTGCACTTATAATCTTCAATCTCATTCTTAGCCAGTTTATGCCAAAATCAGATATAAATGTGGATCTTTATCTGCATCGCAAATGGCTAGCTGATCAACTAATCTACATCGTGGATGCTAACATGGTCAAGCTTCTTGATCTTCTCCTCTCCTTCATCCCTTCCCTACTCCACTTGCTCAATCATCAATCTAGGTGGACATGCTTTTTCAATAAGCACCATTGCAGGAAATGACAATTCATCCATAATGTTGTCAACTGCATACCATATTTTGCTACAAATGGCCTATGCTTTATTTATAGCTTCATCTACTGTCTCATCCAGTTCTTCCCAACCTCTCAAGATAACCCTGATCCTCTTAAGATGGAAGTTAGTGAGAAAAGTGACATTATTTGGCTTATCTTTCATGTACCTTTGCCAATATATCACTTCATCATAAGCCTTTGAAGCTTGTTGTCTCTTCTCAACTAGGTCTTCCAGAAGAACAAACATCTTGTCAAAAACCATGTGAGTTTCAAAGATATTATCTAGAGTTTTAAATAACTCACAGACCAAATCATGATGTTCCTTGTTGGTTTGAATAGAAAGCTCTTTAAATTCTTCCTTGGAAAATTTGGAAAATGAAGATGAAGCTACACTTGCAGTTGCATCTTCACACTGCCTTTCTAATAATCTAACATTCTGAAACAAAGTGGCATTAATAGTCTTCTTTCTTTGTATTTTTTCACTGAGATGAAAAATTTTCCCTAGAAGTTCATCATACCGATTCTCATGTTTCATGTTAAGTTGTTTCAACTCCTCCTTTAGACTGAAAATTTCTACTTTCTGCTTGTCAAATTATCAGTTCAAAGTGTTAACAATGTCAAAATTGGTGCCTATAAAAGCCCCTAAAACAGATGTAGCATCTGCAGCATATGCCTGCGAGTCACTGGATCGCTAGTTCCACACAACCTCATTTGTAGTAGATATGTCCACATCACTTTGATCCCTATTCCTCTTCCTACCCTTCTTCACCACTGATCTATCAGCTTTATTGTACCTATATTCTCCCAGGGATATCACAAAATCTTCATTGAATTCATCCCTTATCTCATCAATGGGGGGTATACTAATGCCTGTGGATATCAGAGAAGAGGTTTGAGTTGTGGTGTGAGAGGGTATGGTCATAGTAATAGGGGAAGTGTATGGAGAAGAAGTAACATTCTAAGCAAGAGTTACTTCAAGGGCCGAAGAAAGGTCAGGAATAGAAGTTTCAATAGATGAAACTTGCAAAGAAGTGTCCTTTAGTGATGATGGTGAAACTGCCGAAGTTTTCTTAGGCACGAGGGATTGTACTGAGCTGAATGAAGGAACATGCAATGGGATTTTGAAAACTAGTGGTACAGTAGATGAAATAAAGGGCATATCCACATAAACAGGTGTAATAGATTCAGGAAGACTAGTGGCATCTTGGTAAAACTAGGACATAAAAGGTGTCATAATAGAACCATCAAATAATGAAGATAAAGCTATAATTGATGAGAGCAATAATGCAAAAGAGGATGTGCCAGACTGGGAATAAGGTTGTGGTTGTGGAGGAGGTGATGAATATTTTTAATTTCTACAATTAAATAAATTAGTGAAATTCTGTAAATTATTACCATTTCCAGTTTCAACAGTAACAGGCACAAAGGATACCCTCTCATCATCTTCCTCTGAATGTGTCAAGTCTATAGTAGAGGCGGGGATAGATGAAATTTTCAAATTTTGGGAAGGCTTATCCTCAACATGGGTTTTTTTAGATTGATTCTTTTCACCCATAGTGGGTACCTAAGTAGGTTCAGCTAGTTGAGAGGTTGCAACTTCCTGAGTGTCCAGTGTAGAAGTCATTTTTCTCAGTCTCTGTTTGATCTACTCTGAAGTGTGGAAACATGCCTTGACCTGCTACTCCACAGATGTGTGGGGAAATTATTCCATGGGATATTTCCCTTTACCTGTGTCTGAACTGGATTCGGTGGATGCATTTGTGGACTCCAGATCCTCCTTTGCTACAACTTTAGCTTCCCTTTCTTCCATGTCTTTTATTACCTTTTCCTGAATGTCTAACTCTGTAGACCTGTAATGTCGAACTCTATCCTTGATTTCCTTTTGGTATTGCAATATATGACTTTGTTCTTCCTTTATTTTATCCCTCTCCAAGACTTCAGAAAAAGTATCAACTCCTTGATAGATGAATTCATCTGGAGTTTCTTCATGAGCATTTCCTGTTTTAAAATGGTTCTCCTTGAGGTGGAAATCAATAATCCCCTTGGGATCATGCTTCCATTTACTAGAAAAATAAAGCTTTAGTGACACTATGTGTTCACCAAGAATTGATTCCCAAGTAGAAGTAGGTATGCTTAAGGATCCAAAGGTTATAGGAAACTTGGGCCAAACCTTCCTCTTAGGTGCAGCACATTTTTTTTAAATTCCTTTTGTGACTGTTTGAAATGAGATCCCCTCAAGGACCAACCTATCTGCCACGAACTCGGGAAACATATGAGCAACATTTCTACCAAAAACTATGATATAGGTGAATAATTCATGGACATACCAATATCCCATAGTGGTTATGAGGGATTTAGCTTTAGGTGAGAATGCAGGAGCTTCCTTGTTGAAAATCAGGAAATAGACCCAGTAGAGGAAACTTTCGCATATATCATAAAGCCTTGTTACATAATAGGTTTCCCATATCTCAGAATGATAAATATGGATAGGTGGGGTTGGTAATACCCAACTCCATCCCATATTGGGGAAGCATAATTTGGCACAAAATATATCCACAACGAAGGCAGAAAGATAAAAGTTGGGCTCATTTCTAACAATAGCTTTCTGGAACTCTTGTATGGCATTTTTGAGTTTAAGTGATAGGATTGAAGCCCAAGGGAATGATTCACCCATAGTTATGACATGGGGAGTATTGGGGGCCCATTATTTCTTGAATTAAGAATAGTTGGGGAGACCATAAAGTCTGCATAACATTGCTGCAAGAAGGGAATAAGGTTCCTTGAACCATTTGATGGGGCAACATTCATCTTTCCTCTGAGAGAACTTATGCAGTTTAGCCATCCAGGATTTCAGTATTTGGTCGAAATTAAACCTAGACTTAGCAGCATTAATAAATTTTGCATCTAGGAGCTGTGTAAAAGGTTTAAGGGTGTAAATTCTCACAAAGGTTTCAGAGCGAAAATTGGCCAATTGCATTCCAATACTAGTGTTAAAGGAACGGTCTTTTAGGTTAGCATGGTCTATAATCCATCTAACTGCATCATTTTAAGGGAGGATGGCCGGTCTTGCAACAATCATGTTAAGGAAAAAATCCCTAATTCTCTCATAAACAATTTGATTACCCTGGAAGTTTGAAAGTTCATTGTTATCAAAGATGGAATAAACTTGGGACCAATCCAACTGCTAAGTTTCACACACTCATCCATTGGTATCAGAGAAGACACCAAAATTCGGGTCTTTGGTAAACATGTCTTTTTGGAGGTTTTTGCTCTTGGTAATTTGGGGTATTTTGGATGTCGCCATATCTTGAAACCGTAGTGAACAGTGTCGAAATTTCTTGGTAAAATCTTCGTATGTGTGATTGGGATCCCATGTCAAAATAACATGGGATTTGTTGTACCTACAATAAATGGCGACTTGCTGGAAGAACCAGTTATCTATACAAAAAACTAACCTTTTCGAATCAAACCTGTCAGTAGACAAAATATTAACTCTCAAGAGTTATCAAAATTATTAATTCACTTCTATCCATGGTGATTTTTTTTAAAAGTTGGAAATCTAATTCAGATGTCATTGGAGGATTGGGATCATTTGAACAAAGGCTGACATAGGAATGTAGTTTAAAGTTGAACCTGGGGTCAGACCCTCACCCCTTTTGGGTTTTTCACATAGAGGCCACTAAAACCACCATTTATTCCTTCCCCTCTTTTTATTTTTTATTTTTTTTAAATAAATAGCAAGATTGTAATGGCATAGGACCACTGCCCCCTGTTCTGGTGATCAGGGCCATTCATAAAACTGACTTGGAAACTGAACAAATTGGCTCAGTAAGGAGGCCTCTTGTCCTACAGCTATATGGCCGAAAGAAACTATCATGGCTTGGATACCATCTGGTGATAGTTTCAGTCCAAAATCAAGCCTATGATCATAGTGGGGTTGGCCTTAGATAGGACCCCCTCGTCCTAATGCATAGTAATCTTTTGTTTGGGAATGACTAGGGTTCTATTTTTCACATGGATTACAAGACACTGCCATGGCCTGGTTTCCACATGATGTCAATGTTACTCACTGATGCTCTGTAGATCATGAATGAGTCGACCTATGATAGGATCTCCCATCTTCTAGAAAACTGGAAGCCAACTCCCCATATTATATGGAAAAGATTTCATTCCACTGAGCACTTATGAACATAATGAGCTAGCTCATGATGAGACCCATCATCTTGCAATCCATATGATTAAATATATGGCCATAATTGAATCGCAAAGGGTAAGACCAACCGGGCTATGAAAATATGCTGCAGTGCTCTAATGAGACCTTAGACAAGATGAACCCTTTCTTACACAACTATCAACATCAGAGTAACGCATGAAGAATATATTAACCTGGATGAGGGAGCATTAACACAAAATTTTGCAAATTTGGTTATAATTTAGATATAACAGATTCTACTATGAGTTAGAAAATATAGAAATTGACAAGCTTGTTTCGGTTGAGAGCATTGATTACTGAGGAAAACTGATTCCTCATTATTGCCAAGTGTGCAGAGATTACCCAAAAAGCTACCAATATCAAGCAAACATTCCAAAAATAAAAGGAAAATAAAAAAACAAACCTATATACAGGGTTGAACCAACCTTTTAAAAAAAATACTTCTTGAGCAGAAAAACATTCATTGGATAGGTGTCTACCACCCCTTCCAGTGTTTGAAGTCAAACCATACTATGACCAATATTTTCTGTAACAATTAGTGGTCCTAGCCAAAGTTGTAGAAACTTGTTGCACTCTTTGTTGTCCTTGTGTTGTTTGTCCCATCTCAACACTAAATCTCCCACTAAGAAGTCTCTGTCTGATCAAGATCTCTTGTCAAACCATTTCTTAACCAACTATTGATGTTGGTAGAATTTATTCTTGCATTTGTCTTTACCCTCTTCTAACTTGAGAAGGGAATCAATCCTCTGCTATAATGGGGAAGATTCATTCTATTGGATGGATTGGGCCAATTGAAATGAAGGAATGGTGAGATTAGTTGGCAGGATAGCTTCGTTCCCATAAACAAGGAAATAAGGGGAGTTACCAAGGGCTACCTTTGGGGTGATTCGATCTGCCCAAAGAGCATAGTAAATTTGGGTGTGCTAGTATTTATGGTGTGATGCCACTGTCTTTTTAAGGATGCTTATCAAGTTTTTGTTTGAGGATTCTGCAAGCCCATTTCACCAAGGATAGTAATTAGTAGAAAACTTAAGCTTGATCCCCTTTTCAAGGGCATAGCTAGTCAGGTCAATGGATTGGAAATATTAGGCATTGTCAAAAACAAGATACTCAGGGGGGACGAACCTAGTGATTACCTAATTTTCAAGGAAGGAAATTACCTGGTTTGTGTTACAAAGCCTTAAAGGGACTACTTCTACCCACCTCATAAAATAGTCAGTCGCTATCAAGGTATATTTATGTTGTAATGAGGATATAGGGTTGATGGGTCTGATGAAATCCAATCCCCAGTACTGAAATGGGAATTGAACTGCTATGGGATGCAAAGGAAAGGCAGGTTTCTTGAATTTTCCAGTGCACTTCTATAAAGGCTCACATTTTCTGACAAATGTCCACCTACAGGCCCTGCATGAAACTGAAACAAGAAGTAATTAGTCTGATCCTTTTCTAGGCATCTAAGACACACTCCATCATAATTATTCCTAAACAGAACATCATCAATAAGTCAATAAGGGGCTGATTTCATCCTTAGTGATTTACGTTTTTTGGGATCTAGGGTTTTAGGAGCAAACCCATTATGAATAAATAATTTGGTGTGATCATACCATTCAGATGCTGCAGTTTCAAGTGCATTAAAAAAACCTGTAGTAGTATCCTTTTCTTGTTCCCAACTAGTTTGCTGATTTTTGGGGTCATTTGACTGGGAAGTGAGCTAACACAAACCTTGTCCTTTGACAATCTTCGCATGCTTGATCTCTAGATCATATTCTTGAAGGGTGGTTTTATCTTCCAAAATAATTTATTTCGATAGTATGAAGAATTTAATTCATGCAATGAGAGATATGAATATCACTAATAGCTTGAAAGCCTTTTTTATGAAAATTTCACAAAGTTGTAACTTCGGTGGCTTGGGAAAGGATCAGAACATCTCATTATCCACCGATAGACATACAGACTGCATCTTCCATGATCAAATGAAAACTTCAGCGATCAAAAGAACTAAGGACTATGGATCGACGAACTAAAGCTGGAAGTTTTTGCAGTGTCGATAGTATAAAACACTAAAATACAGCCGAAGTCACGTGTCGGAGATTGAAACCACTACTTAATAAGGCGTCGGAGCTTGAAAACATAAACCATCGGTAAGATAGTTCACCAAGGAGCCGCAACAGTGAGAAACAAACTGACTAACGGGTTCCACCACAATAGAAAATCATCGACGATTGAAAGAACTAAGGGCTACACGTCAAATCTTGAAAACATAAACTGTCGGCAAGATAGTTCACTAAGGAGCTGCAACGGTGGGAAATAGACTGACTACAGGTTCTGCCACAATAGAAAATCATCGACGATTAAAAGAACTAAGGACTACATGTCGGATCTTGAGAACATAAACCGTCGGCAAGATAGTTCACTAAGGAGCCACAACGATGGGAAACACACTGACTATGGGTTTTGCCAGAATAGAAAATCATCGGTGATTGGAAGAACTAAGGACTACAGATTAGCGAGGTAAAGCTAAGCAGATCCATAGTGTCGATGAGCCAACAGAAAAGGATTTCGATCAATCAAAAAAATCATTCCAATAGTGATAAAACTATGTCATTTCCCCTCCGAAACAGCGATAGCATAACAGTTACACACATCACCGAATAACAAGACTTTCCATCGGTGGCGTAGAGGACTAATGCCTCGATTCCTTTGACAAATGACTTCCGACAGTGATAACACTAGTTCGTTTCACCTCTGAAACAATGGCAGCGTTCCGGTCTAGGGCATCGATGTGCTAGAAGATAGAGCTTCCAATCAATGACGACAGTGGAAAGGTAGAAAAATTTGGCAGATTAAACAAGAAAGGTCACTTTAGTTAAAAACACCGAGACACTGGCTGTTGGCGGAAATTTCACACTGAACCAATAGTGGTGATTATCAGTGACCACTTCAGTTATTAAAATTTTGCTCAGTGTACTAGATCTTCACAATAGATAGACAAAAAGTTAGCAAGGGTTTGAAACCCTAATGTAAGAAAACTATCACTTTCAAGTATTTTTTGTGTAAATAGATCGTATTTTCATTTTTATAGAAGGCTATAAAGCCCATGATTGATTTTATAATAAGGGTTCAACTTCAGGGATTTGTAAGCCTATTCCATTATCAAGTGTCTCATCTTGTTTATCCTAATTATAAGTTCTTTTGTTATTAGTTGTTCAACCATCACCTTTATCTTTATTGTACTGATGCTTGAATGTGCATTTAGGTGATTTTCAAGTTGATTAATAGCTAACAGTTGTCATCGTATTGGTGAGTTAATGTGATTTGATTTATAAGTACCATCCTTGTCAGGATTTAGCCATTTATATGCATCTATTTTATATTTAAGTCTGCCATCTTGATGAGTTCTCCATCCTTGCACCTTATTATCAAACTACTGAACAAGTTGTAACTAAAAGCCTTGTGATTGAGTGAGATTCATGCATGTCTTGAGAGTGGGAGGTTATATAGGTCACTTGACTTGATCCATATCAGAAAACCCTAAAAACATTTTAAGTTACTAGGCATCCTCGAGCTACAACCTAGAGGAGTTTCCTGCAGTGATAACAAAGTGGTGTCGTTACTGGGGAGAGGAGATTGAAGCTCAACTTCCATGGGAGATGAGATAGATCCATGCTTTCATGATAGACAAAGCTTGAAAATTATTATGGTTGTAATCATCTATCTAGTGACTCCATTGATAAAAGGTGGCTTCAAGAAGACCAAGTACCAAAGAAAACCCAAAGGGGCCACCAACAACACCTGTTTCAGATCCAGAAGAAATTTTGAGGAAAGCTAGGGATTTACTAAGACAAACCAGTAGTACTACACAAAAAGCTACATCAGATATTTCAAGAAATCTTTCTGCTATTATTTCTTCTGTTGAAACTCTTAATTCCCAGGAATTTTTAGATACATCAGAAAAATCTAGGGGTTGGGCATCTTCAAGCACTGCTGCTTGTGAAGATCCAATCCCTGGTGACTCCACTGGGATAAGTATACCACTGCCTTCTCAGCAAGTATTTTCATCAATGCTGCCTTCCACAACCCTATCCATACCCATTTCCGATATGTCTTCCCATCAATTGACCAAGATGGAAAGGATCCTGGTAGCTAGGTATGCGCCCTTAATTCTGCCAAATCCTCTCGTAGCCATGCCTACTAGGGATTATCTCAAGTATATGCCTAAGTTTACAGGGGAAGGGGATTTCACTGCTGAAGAACATGTAGACGCTTTTTATAGCTATGCTGAAAATATTAACATAGAACAAGAATATGTATGGACTAGGGTGTTTGTGCAAAGCCTTGATGGCCAGGCTAGGAAGTGGTTTAAGGAACTGCCTGCTAGATCAGTGGCAGGCATAAAGGCCCTAGATGACATTTTCCTAAATAATTGGGGAGAAAGGAGGGACCACCTCTACTATATCATAGAATTCGGCAACCTGAAAAGAGAAAAGTGGGAGTCTGTGTCCAACTTTACCAAGAGATTCAACAATATGTATAGCAAGATCCCTACCAAAATTTAGCCCACTGATACCTCAGCAAGGATAACTTATGCAAATGCCTTTGACTCTGACTTCTACTTACTTCTTAGAGAAAGGAGGTTTGTTTCCTTATCACTCATGTAGGATGCTGCCCTAGAGATAGAGTCAAACATTTTGGCATCTCAGAACATTCTGGCATCTTAGAAGGTCAAAGGGAAGATAGACAGGAAAAAGAAGCCAACAAACTATATTGGGGCTTCGGTATTAGAGAACAAGATTGACAAAATGACCAAACTGTTAGATATGCTAACTGCTGAAATGTCTAAATTGAAGGACCAAGGACATCTACCGGTGAGGGGTAGAGGTCCAAGTAACTTTGCTCCTCGAAACCAAAATTTTGTTCCTTATAGAAGAGGAAACCCCCTAGTTTAGATTCTCAGAAGGGAGAGAAATCAAGGGGAAGATTAGAGGATAAGAGATCCATTTCAAAATGTTGTATTAGAAGAAGATCCATAATTCATTGAAGAAGAAGGAGAAGCTGAAGACAATATCCACTGCATGGAGGATGAGGTGGACTATTCTTTTCTGACATAGGGAGAATATGAGGAAGACTTGATTGATGAGCATATCAATGAAGAGGCTGTCTATCAGGCTGATGGTCAGGGAGGTTACAAATTGATTTCTAGGCTAGTTTCTCTCCTCAAGAAGAATGTTGAACCTGTCAAGAAGCCTACTGCACTAGCTAGAAAGGTTTCGGTTTTACCAAAGAAAGGGGTTGTCCAATCCAAAGCATTGCATAAACCAACACCTTCAACCACACCTGATCAAGTCCAACTCAGACCTACAACTCCTAAAATAAGGTTTCCAAATAGGCTGCATTATTCCTTCAACCTTGAGTCTAAAATTCAAAATCCCTTTCCATTTAATCAAGCTAATGAAGACTGATGCGTTCAAAACCTCCATTCTGAATTCCTTTCAGCCCAAGTTGCACATTGACACTGACTTTGTGAACTTGCAAGATGACAAGCCTATTCTAACCCTGGGCCCCATGATCAAGGACCTAAAGTACTCCTGCCCACCATTCTATATATCCTTGAACATCCATGATAAAATCCTCCATAATTGTCTGCTGGATTCAGGAGCCTCTCATAACCTAATGCCAAAGGTTGTGATGGACGATACTGGCCTTAGCATCACCAAGCCCTACCATGATTTATTCTCCTTTGACTTCAGGAAGGTCAAGTGCTTGGGCCTTATCAAAGACCTTGTGTTGGAGCAGGGCCCCACAACTACAGGGAAAGCTGCCATATCGGAACAAGAAAGTCAAAAGGAAACAGTACCTGAGCAGCCGAGAAGAGAGAGCTCAACCACTGCACTTAAGGTAGCAGCCAAGAAGAGAAAGCTCAACCACTGCACTTAAGGCAGTGGAAAAGACAGGAGGGCTCAGCTACCCTCATAAATGGAAAAGGAGGAATGAGCCGAGGTATTGAAGACAAAGGACAGAAGGGGAGCGACCGAGGAAGTGACAGCTGTACCCATGATCAGCGCTGGGAAGCATGGAGACTGCATAAAGCTATGGTGTGACAAAAAGCGGCAGTTCAAAGTACAGATACGCTGATTGTCACAAGTTATGGTTTTTGGGTTACTATTGGGAAAGGCCCACAGTGTTGTATCACGGTGAGACCTTCGGGACACCTATAAAAGCATGTATTTTGTATTATGAAAGGTTAGCTAGTCAGATAGTCAGTTGGTTTATTAGCTCATAGTCAGTTGTATTGTAAGAGTCAAGCTCTGGTTCTGTTATTCAGTTTATAGTTATCTTGCTGTAACCAATAACTGGCTCCTTGAACATGAATGTAAAAACATACCGGGATTGAGAGAGAGAGAGAGAGAGAGAGAGAGAGGAAGAGTATATTGTAAGAAGAAGGAAATATAGGAAGAGAAGAGATCTAAGAGAGAAGGGCTCTCGGCTATGTGCACGGAGTTTCTTAGAAGATCTCAAGCTGCATAATAGGTTGCAGTAGAACTATGTTTACTCTCTCAAGATATAATATATTAACCAGTTCCCGTGGACGTAGCTTCCCCCCTGGAAGTGAACCACATAAAATCCATGTGTTGTGTGACTGTTTCATGTGATTGTGCTTTACTTAGTTGCTATCTGTTATTCGTTACATGAACTTTGCTATCAGTTAATGAATGAATGTATGCTATCCTTTAGTTTACAGTAGCATGGAAGGTTAATTGTGAGTTGAATGTATCAAGTATTATGTATAAGAGTTTATGAGTGCTTGATTCAAAACAGTTAACAGTTACAGTGTTAAGTGGCTTCTGTATATTTAGTTTAGCAAGTTGAGCGTAATAGCTGTTGAGCGTGTTAAACTATAGAAGCTTGAGGGAAGTTGTTTAACACCCTGTTGAAGGTAACTGAGCTATTATACCCAGAGAGGAAGCCCTTGGACCTTGAGAGTCATATTAAGTCTTACTGTAGAATATATCGCAGTATAGAAAGGCGATATCGCACCATCGGAGGAGTTTCGGTGTGAGATATTGCAGGTGAAGGGTTGAGTAGAATAGAAAGTTGTGCATCATCCTAGAGGTTGCGATGCGATAAGAGATCATTCCCTATCAGTGCCAGCTAGGAAGAGAGGCTCAGGAACCTTACTAAGAGGTCCTGCTGGCTAAGAAGATTCAAGAGGCACTAGGATGCTACAGAACCCGGTTGAAGAAACTTGATTCTTCAACCACCCCATCCAAGATCATTTCGGGTGAGACTTTAGGTCGTTCTGTGGTCTGTTGCTAAAAGGGCCAGTGAGATAGGGGTATTATTGGTATAATAAATTAAACCCAATTCTTCCCAAGGTAACCAACACCTTGCTATAAACTTAATGCAGCTACCTTCAAAAAGCGTAATGATGGACATTGTAGTGGCCGATATTCCTCCAAAAATTGGCCTCTTTCTATCTTGATCATGGAGCAAAAGGATAGATGACACCCTTCAGATGGATCTCACATATGCCACCATTCCCCTGTTTGGAGGAGAGACTAAGAGGTTGTATAGGGAAAATCAGCTAGCATACATTATCAGCAAGGAGAGCCACTCAGTGAATCACCCCATTTACACAGTAAACATCGATTTCGGGTCTTGCATTTTGTAAATAGATGATAATCAACAGACATCAGTTCAGCTCACTGAGCCCATTCGTTAGCATCTCGAACAAGTCACGACAACGATCTGGTCTATGTATTTTGATGGGGCTAGCACTCAAAGCTCAGCAGGCGTGGGTGTAGTATTGATCTCCCCATATAAGGAAAACATTCACTTATCTTATAAGCTTGACTACAAAACCACTAACAACGTAGCAGAATATGAATCCTTGCTACTAGGCATTAAAGCTGCCAAGGAGATGGGGATCATGTGTGTGAAATTTTTTGGAGAGGCATACCTCATCATATAGCAGGTCAATAATGCTTTTCAGATAAAAAATATCAGATTAAAGGCCTACAGGGATGAGGTATGGAAACTCAGAGACTCTTGTATGTTTTTGGAACTGTCATATATTCCTAGGGCTTTGAATCACCTAGTTGATTCCTTGTTCATCTCTACAAGTCTGTTTGTTCCTCCTTTACCCCCTAAGCTCAGCTATGATGTTCAAGTCAAGTATAGACCCTCTCTGCCAGACAATGTAAAATTTTGGAGGGTGTTTGAAAATGATGAGGAGCTTAGTAAATTCCTTTAGTTAGTAGATGAATTCTCTAACATACACATAGACCACGAAAACTTTAACATGGAGGAATCCAAGCAGCTCAAGTTAAAAGATAAAGTGACTGAGCAGAATATTGTCCAATTGCCCAGCAACTACATACCCTAAGGTCTAGTACCATTGGAAGAACTGTTTGATCACAATGACATCCCTTTCAAGCCTTCCAAAAGGGAGCTAGATCCTACTATCCAAGAGAAAAACATAGGCATCCAAAGCCATCCAAAACTGATAAATCTATCCACTAGACTGACTGTTGGACAAAAGTATGAATTTTGTAGTTTGATAAAAGAGTTTGCTGATGTCTTTTCATGGGAGTATAGTGACCTAAAAACATATGACACCAACATCATCCAGCACAGGATTCCTTTGGAAAAGGACACCATTCCTTTCAAACAAAACCTGAGACCCATCAACCCTTCTTTATTACCAGTGAATGAGAAAGAGATCCACAAAATCCTCAAAGCCAAGATCATAATCCCCCTCATGTATTCCAAGTGGATTACAAATCTAGTAGTGGTAAGAAAGAAAAATGGAGAAATCAAGTTGTGTGTGCATTTTAGAAACCTGAACAAGTGTTCCAAAAAAGACAACTATCCACTGCCCAAGATGGAACATCTACTGCAGAAAGTCTTGGGGGCTAGGGTCATGTCCTTCCTTAATGGATTCTCTGGATACAACCAAGTTGTTATCCACCTAGATGACCAAGAGAAGACTACCTTTACCACCCCTTGGGACACCTTCATGTATGCTAAAATGCCATTTCGGCTAATGAATGCTAGGGCTACTTTTCAAAGGGCTATGGACCTAGCTTTTGTAGGGATAAAAGATCAATTTGTGCTGATATATTTGGATGACTTAATAGTTTACTCTCATAGCCATCATGACCACTTGTAGTATTTAAGGAAGGTATTTCTGAAGTGCAGAAGGTATGGAATATCATTGAATCCCAAGAAGTCCCAGTTTGCACTCAATGAAGGAAAGATCCTAGGCCATATAGTCTCAGCTGAAGGTGTAAAGACTGATCCGATGAGGGTGGAAGAAATCTAAAAACTATCAATACCAAGGTCAAAAAGAGACATTCAGTCCTTTTTAGGCAATATAAACTTTGTCATAAGGTTTATTCCAAATTTCTCCAAGCTGGTAAAGTATATAACTGTCATGCTAAAAAAGGATGCAGAAATAAAGTGGATTGAACAAGCAAGAATCTCTTTTGAAGACATTAAGAAAGCCATCATGGAGGCCCCATCCTTGATTAGTCCTGACTACACCAAGGGTTTTTACATTTTCTCTTTTGCATCTTATGACACAGTGGCAGTTGTACTATTACAAAAGAATGATGAAGGTCTTGATCATCCAATTTATTTTTTCAGCAGAACCCTAAGAGATGCTGAGCTGAAGTATGACCCAATTGAGAAGCAGGCTTATGCTCTCATAAAATCTTTGAAGACTTTCAGAATCTACATTCTCCATGAAAAGGTCATTGCATATGTCCCTTCAACTACTGTGAGGGATGTTTTGACTCAGCCTGACAATGATGGGAAGAGAGCTAAGTGGATTGCCAAACTCAATGAGTTTGATGTAGAGGTGAAACCCACCAAGATGGTAAGGGGATTAGGTCTATCCAAAATCATGGCCAAAGAAAACTGTGAATTGTTGGGAATAAATTTCACATGTGTCAGATCAACAAAGGTGTAGACTATGGTAGAAGTGGAAATAGAAGTAAATCAAGATCAGAATAACAGTCCATCAGTAGCTGAGAACATATCTTCATGATAGTGGTATTAAGGTATCATTCAATTTTTGCAAAAATTAGAAGTTTCTCCTGATCTTAGTCCTAACCAAGTGCGAGCTCTTAAGTTGAAATCTGTTAAGTTTTGCATAATTGACAAACTACTGTACTGGAGGGATGGGTCTGGAATTTTGTTAAGGTGTCTAGATAAAGAGGAAGTAGAATAGGTCATGCATCACTTTCATTCTAGTACATGTGGGGGCCACCACTACTAGAAAACCACATCCCACAAGATCTTAAGAGCAGGATACTATTGGCCAGTCCTCTTTGCTAATGTATGCACTTTTGTAAGGGCATGTGACCAATGTCAAATATTTATAGGGAAGCAGCAGCTCAAATCCTTTTCCCTTAGGCATGTTACAGTGAATGGGACTTTTTAGCAATGGGGTCTAGATTTCATAGGTGAAATAAATCCATCTTCCAGTGGACAGCATAAATGGATCTTAGTAGCCATTGACTACTTTACCAAATGGATAGAAGTAGTACCCATCAGAAATGCCACTCATCAAGTCATCATGATATTTTTATATGAGAACATATTCAGCAGGTTTGGTTGCCCAATAAGGTTAGTAACTGATAATGCACTAGCTTTTAAGGCTGGGGCATTAGTTAAAATGTGTGAATCAATGGATATCCAACTGGTGCACTCCACATCCTATTACCCACAAGGCAATGGCCTGGCTGAGTCATCCAACAAAAGCTTAGTCCGAATCATCAAGAAACTGCTAGAGACAAATCAGAAAAGCTGGGATTCAAAGCTTAAGTTTGCTTTATGGGCTGATAGGTTAACAGATAAAAGATCCATAGGTACTTCTCCATTCAAACTAATTTATGGAGCTGAGACCATCTTTCCTATAAAGCTCATCCTTCCAGTGGCAAAGTTCTTTTAGGAAGAGGAGGATGAACTAAATGATATGGTAAGAAGGATGATGGATTTGGTAGAATTACAACAAATAAGGGAGAAAGTTGTAGGAAAATCAGAAGCTCATCAACAGAGGATAAAGGGCATGTTTGAAAAAAGAGCAAAGGCATACAACTTTCAGGTCAGATATTGGGTCCTCAAGTGGGATGTTGTTAGACGGGACAAGGGAAAACATGGAAAATTCGACTCTTTGTGGATGGGCCCTTTTTTGATAGCCCAGGTACATAATAATAACACCTTCAAATTCTAGAGACTAGAAGGTGAAGAGGTATTTGATGGCCCAGTAAATGGGCGTTTCTTGAAGATCTATTTTATTTAAGGCTTTGAGGCCTTATGATTGTAAATTAGTAGATAGTAGGTTGTTTTGATTTCAGAATAAACTCCATGCCAAATGGAACAATAAAGGATAGTCTTAAGTTACTTAGTTTCTTTTAGGGAAAGGAATTTTGGTCTGGGGTTCTTCAGACATCACTGGGAGGTTCCCATCCCCAAGTAGGAGCCACATGTTATCTCCCAAAATAATTTATTTCGATAGTATGAATAATTTAATTCATGCAATGAGAGATATGAATACCATTAATAGTTTGAAAGCCTCTATTTTTGATGAAAATTTCACAACGTTGTAGCTTCAGTGTCTTGAGAGAGGATCAAAACATCTCATTAGCCATTGACAGACATACAGAATGTGTCTTTCACGATTAGATGAAAACTTTGGTGATCGAAAGAACTAAGGACTACAGATTGGTGAAGTAAAGCTGAAAGTTTCCGCAGTGTTGGCGGTATAAAATAGTAAAATGTCATCGAAGTCATGTGTCAAAGATCGGAACCACTACTTAATAACGCTTCAGAGCTTGAAAACATAAATCATCGGCAAGATAGTTCACTAAGGAGCCACAATGGAGGGAAAAAAACAGACTAACGGGTTTCACCACATTAGAAAATCATCGGCAATCGGAAGAACTAAGGGCTATGTGTCAAAGCTTGAAAACATAATCCATCGGCAAGATAGTTCACTAAAGAGCTGCAATGGCAGGAAAGAAACTGACTACGAGTTCTGCCACAATAGAAAATCATCGACGATCAGAAGAACTAAGGAGTACACGTTGGAGCTTGAAAACATAAACTGTCGGCAAGATAGTTCACTAAGGAGCCACAACAATGGGAAACAAACTGACTACAGGTTCTGCCATAATAGAAAATCATCGACGATCGAAAGAAGTAAGGACTTCATGTCGGAACTTGAAAACACTAATCATCGACACAATAGTCCACTAAAGAGATGCAATGGTGGGAGATAGACCAACTGTGGGTTTTGCAACAATAGAGACTCATTGACGATCGAAAGAACTAAGGGCTATGGATCGGCAAGTTTAGAACCAAGCAGCTCCACAGTGTTGGTAAGGCAACATAAAAGGATTTTGATCAATCAATAGAAAATCATTGGTGATGGGAAGAGCTAAGGACTGCAGATTGGTGAGGTAAAGCTAAGTGGCTCCACAGTATCGGTGAGGCAATAGACAAGGCTTCTTATCAATCACAAAAATCATTCCTATAGTAATAAAACTAGGTCACTTCACCTCCGAAACAGCGGTGGCATAACAGTTACGCACATCGGTGCATAACAAGACTTTCCATTGGCAGCGTAGAGCACTAATGCCTCGATTCCTTTGACAAATGACTTTCGACAGCGATAAAACTAGTTTCTTTCACCTTCGAAATAGAGGCAACATTCCATTCTAGGGAACCGATGTGCTAGAAGACAGAGCTTCCGATCAGTGATTGCAGCAGTAAGGTAGAAAAATCTAGCGGATTAAATAAGAAAGGTCACTTCAGTTAAACACCAAGACACTGGCTGTTGGTGACAATTTCACACTGAACCAGCAGTGGTGATTATCACCAACCACTTTAGTTATTAAAAGTTTTCTCATTGAACTATATATTCAAAATAGATAGACAAACAGTTAGCAAGGGTTTGAAACCCTAATCTAAGAAAACTATCACTTTCAAGTATTTTTTGTGTAAACAGATCGGATTTTTAGGATCTATCATTTTTGTAGAAGGCTAGAAATCCCATGATTGATTTTATAATAAGGGTTCGACTTTGGGGATTTGTAAGCCTATTCTATTGTCAAGTGTCTCATCTTGTTTATTCTAATTATAAGCTCTTTTGTTATGAGTTTTTTAGCCATCATCTTTATCTTTACTTTACTTATGCCTGAATGTGCATTTAGGTGATTTTCAAGTTCATTAATAGCTAATAGCTGTTATCCTATTTGTGATTTAATGTGATTTGATTTAAAAGTACCATATTTGCAAGGATTTAGCCATTTATATGCATCTATTTTGTATGTAAGTCCTCCAGCTTGATGACTTATCCATCCATGCACCTTATTGTCAAACTACTGAACAAGTTGTAACTAAAAACCTTGTGATTGAGTGAGCTTCATGCATGTCTTGAGAGTGGAAGGTTATATAGGTCACTTGAATTGATCCATATCATAAAACCCTAAAAACATTTTAAGTTACCAGGCATCCTCGAGCTACAACCTAGAGGAGTTTCTTGGACTGATAACAGGCGGTCATCTAGAGAGCTCTCTTTTCTCCCAATTCCTTTTGGACGAGGACATTGTGAATTGCTGCATAAGGGACAATCATTTTAGTCCTTGACTTCAACAGATAAGGCTTGTAATGTTTTACTAATTTATATACTTTGTATGCAGGTTTTTCAACCTCGGAGTAATTGAGTTCAGTCCCTTTGAATGTCGAACTCATGAAAGAAATGGGGATCTCCGCATCTTCATAATTTTTCTACGCGAGGATAGCTACATAAGAAAAGCCAGTATAAAATGTATACAATATAAAATATTTACTGAAATCTCAGGACATGAGAGCAGGTGCTTCTACTATGGCTTTCCAAATTTCAGTAAATGCATTCTTTTGTTCATCATACCACTTAAATGGTACATCCTTCTTGACTAGGAATTGTAGGGGTTTCACAACTTGAGAAAAATTTGGAACAAATCTATGAACAAAATTGATCTTACCCAAGAATGACTACATTTCCTTACAAGAGTTAGGGAGACAGATCTTGGAGATTACTTCATCATGTTCTATATCTATGATCATACCTTCCATCAAGACTACGAAACTCAACAACTTACCTCTCGTTACTGCAAATATGGATTTCTTGGGATTGAGGGAGATGCTGAATTTTTTGCACCTTTTGAATACATGTTTTGAAGCAGACAATGTTAGGATATTTAGACACTTAGGAGTTAGTTAAGATCAACTTGTGTAATATATCCCTTAGGTAAAGTGTGTTTCTTTAGTATGCATTAGAATGCATTTGTAAATATTCTAATCTGGCAGTCACGATATGTTCTAGACATAAAATGATCCGATGGTTCAACTTCTCTTAGATCATACCTACCATTGATCCATGGATTAACACTTGATTGGTCCATGATCTCTATTTAAAGAGCATGGAGGGCCCTTGGCTAGTTGATCGATTATGAGAAGCTGATATGTAACTTTCTTTCTTTTGCATGATAAATTGCTCCAAGTAGCTATTTGGTTGGGGCCGTGGACTATTTCTCTCTCGAGGGTTTTAACCACATGACAAACATCGGTGTATTGATCTATGATCTACTTGTGTGAAGTGGTTTCTCTAGGTGTTCGGTATTTTGGGAGTACCCTATGTACTCGAGTTGCTTCTGGTTTTGATCAAGATCTGGAACTGGTGTTGCCGAAACTTTGAAAGGGTTTCTGGTTCTAGAGTTTATGTGAATTTGTGGCCTATGGGAGCCATTCCATTGTGTCCAGAGCATTGTTTTGATTGAGAAATATTTTTTGTTTTATCAAAAATTGTTTCCGTTTGATCTAGAAACACCCATTTTGACAAATCTGAAGGTATAATGTTATGGTGATGGATTTGTTTTATTTTTTTTTAAATATCTCACATTTATCAGTTTTATTACTAGATATTTATTGTTTTAGTCTCAGACTATTGCCTTCCCTAGTTGTGTATTCTCTTTGTCATGCACCTTGCGTGATCACGGTGAATCAGCAATAGTGAGAAGACTTGAAAACATAGACTTTCTGGGGAAGCTAACCAAGATCTAACCCCACCCATAGCGTGGAAATTTTTTTTTTTGTTTTTGTTTTTTGTTTTTTCGTGATTTGTAGGAAAAAAGGAAAGCATGGAGAATGAGAGAGAAGAGTAAAAAAAAAATCCCCCTTCCTCTTTCCATTCTTTTATGTACCTTTTAAACTTAGCTCACTTGGTTCAAGGTTGCTTTATTCCTTAATAGGTCTTGAGTTCAAGTTTTATTAAGTTACATTTTAGTGCATGCAATTTTTATTTTCAAGTTACTTTATTGTAAAATTGTTTTTTCACTTAAATAAAATAAAATAAAAAGTGAGTTACTTAAGTCTTTTAATTTATTGCCACACTATTTAAAAGTAACATTATTGTAAAAGTGAACATCACTTATTTTACAAAAGCGATTCACTTAAAAAACAACTTTCTTGTAAGTGATTGTCAAAGGTTCATCTTGGGAAGAAGGGGGTTCTTTTTTTTAGTTGGTCAATTTAATATCTACCACGTCACTATTGGGGATATCTTCAACATTTTCTTTGATCAAGCATAACTTCATCATCCAGAATAAGTTTTTAGTGCCATTTTTTTTTAAATAGCCTAATTTTTTTATCTCTTTGCATCGAGACAGTTAGTTTCTATTTTTCCATCCGTTATTTTAAAGTATGGCCACCCCTTGTGATATTCTACTTATCATTTCTAACTATTTTCATGGAAATCTCATATGGAGGATGTTCTACGAAGTAGGGGACTTTTCACAATTACCTCTGGGAAAGAAACGAAACCCATTGATGATGATAAGAAAATAAAATGGGCAAATAGATGTGATGAAGCTCGTGTATTGATTGGGATGTCAATATCTACTGGTTTGTGATTCCACATCTCTAGAATTGATGAAACACCCACTAAAGTTTTACTAGGTATAACACTAGAAGAAGCATGGAGTAAAATTTAACAAGATGTAAGTCACTTTTGTGTGTTTGGTTGTGAAGCATGGGCTCACATTCTGGATGAAAAATGGAAAGCATTGCAACCTAAAAGTGAAAAGTGCATATTTGTTGGATATTCTAAAGATGTAAAAGGTTATAGAATTCTTCAGCCACATTCTCATGATATAATAATTATAAGAGATGTTAAATTGGATGAAAATCTCTTGGCCTGTGAGCCTAACTTAGCGGGTGTGCCATCTTTGGCCTGCGAGCCTGATTTGGAGATTGTGCCTTCTTCTTATTCTTTTTCCAACTTCCTTGATAGGTTTCCAACTCTAGTTTTTGACGATGATAGTGAGGATGAAAATCCACCTCCACCTACTCATGTTCCTTGAGTTCCACCAGCACCAATGCTTCCTCGTTGGTTCCATTCAACATGTGAAGCAACTAGTGATATTGCCAGCGATCCTAGGGATCAACGTCAAACACATTCTCAGTTTCAATGAGCTTCTTCTCTTTTGGCTCAATTTTCCCAAGTTGGATGGATTGACTACAATGAAACCTTTGCTCCTCTCACAAAAATGAACTCCATCCGCCTTGTTCTTTCCCTTGCAGCCTTACATAACTGGGAAGTCCATCAAATAGATGTCAATTCTGTGTTTTTACATGGTGATTTACAAGAGGAAATTTACATGGAACAACATCTTGGATATATTTAGGATAAATCTAGCCTTGTCTGTCTCCTTAAGAAATCCTTATATGGCCTTAAGCAAGCTCCTAGAGCTTGGTATGCAAAAATGGATAGCTTTCTCCTTGACACTAGTTTTTCTATATGCCATTCTAACCCCAATGTCTATACCAAGAAAGCAGGAAACCATCTCATCATACTTGTTCTTTATGTTGATGATCTTATCCTTATTCGTAGTGACCTTAAACTTTTAACCCATGTGAAATCTAGTCTTAAGAAAAATTTTGAAATGTCAGACTTAGGATATTTGTATTCTTTTCTTGGTCTACAAGTCTTGAAAACCAAAGAAGGAATCTTTCTTTCCCAGTCTAAGTGTAACATGGAATATTTCACCTTCTGTAGACAGAAGTTGTTCCTCTAGTTTGAATGGTTCAGATCCAAAACAAATGAGTGAACGATAAAGGATGAAGATCTTCCCTGGATGTCATAGACACCTGGAATTCTACTTCGATAGTGAACCTGTGTACCTACAAACAAATTAAACATGCAAACACATCAAAGCTACCAGAAAATCATCTACTTATCCATGTTAGTGACTAAGGAATCTAACAACATGTACATGCAAAATCACAACAACAGTAATGTGGGATGAAAATCATCTTTGCATTAAGATGTCTAGAGAAGTTTACAACCAATCAAGCCTTAGTGTTGACATGCATCTCCATGGGACAAACACTTCACCCCCATAAGCTCCAACTTTTCTCTCTATGCTCTCCAATGGCTTGGGCCAAGTTGTCAATCCAACAGCATAACAATACCTCTATAGTTCTCACCCTCAACTGTTATACACCTGAATGGCACCTCTCCATCTGAATGCCGACACCCCTCATGTTGGCACACAAAAGGACACTTATGGATAGAGGTTTGCCCAAAAAACTATAGCTTGGCTTGTTAAGAAATACATTCCTCCTTCATCCACTTAGTTACTTTGCCATTTTGATATTTTGAGATGTATTCGCGACTCTATTTATAGACAACTCGCGAGTCATTTGCGAGTCTCGGTTGATGCAAGTCGCGAATCTATGTATTCGTGGGTTTCCCTTATACAAAGTCACGAATAATTCGCGAGTTGCCCTTATACATACTCGTGAATGTGCCTCTTAGAATTTAAACATAAAAACACGCGCTAATGGGATATTAGTTGAGTCATTTAACTTAATTTCCTTAACTGCTATAACCTCCCTAACCTTTAAGAACTGCCTTATTTCACCCATATAAATACAGGCCTTGGGGAGGGTGTTAGGGACATATACTTGGAGAGCAAAGTTATGATGGTGGATTGTATACAGAAGTATTTGGAGCAGTGAAACTTAGAGTCCTTTGGTTGCAGAGGAGTCCTTGTCTCAGACGTTGGTTTGTAACCTAAACTCTTTCCATTATTGATAATAAAGAGATTACTTCTTCCATATGTGTTTCATGTCTTGTGGTTTGATAAATGTTTATGTTTATGCATCTAATATGTGATTTATCTAACCTGCTTATATGTACATGAATCATCTTGTATCTAGAAGAGTGTTTCTTAACAGGTGAAAGAGGAGCAATCCTGAAGTCTTTGGAAGTGGAACAGAGAGGAAGAGGATAAGCAAGGATCGACCTTCATTTAACAAGTAAGTCCTTCTAACCTTCCTATTTCCTATTCTGCGCTTTAGAAGTCAATTGTCTGCAAGTGTTTGAGTATGTTGGTAACCCCAGACCTATGGTTATTAGGTGCATAATCCTGTACAACAGAACTGGTGACTCCGCTGAGGAATCCTAGACTGCTGTAGGTCATTTCTGTCCTCGTGACCAGTGTTTGCTTGGAAGTATGTTTGTGATTTTTATCCTGTTTCTTACTTGCTTCAGCATTTGAAAGTCTTAGGGTTTTTTCTTTGTCTTTGAGAAATTTTTTATACCCATTCGCGGGTTGTTCTACTGAACAGTCGTAAATATAAAGTTGCATTCATGGGTTTCTATATTGGACAGTCGCGAGTCATTCATGAGTTGCCCTCATAAACAGTCGTGAATACTCCTGAAAGTTGGGATTTTTAAAGAAGAGTTTGCTTGTTCTTTTCTTGGTATAGTCCCTGTTTTCTAAGAAGATTTTCTTTAAGAATACTGTAGAGTTTGTTTGAATGCCTCAGGTGATCATGCTTAGTGCTTTTTGAAAGCACTTGAGTCTCTTTTGCTTGATTTATTTACTATTTGCATCCTGGAGTATTTAGGCCTGTTTGGGTTGTAGGTTAAAGTGTCTTAGTCCAGATCAGTGATCAGGGTCTTGGGCTCTGTTTTTCCAGTCTGCCTGCTGACAGTGGCTGGTTTTCACTTACCTTTCTAAGTCTGCAGTGATATTTGTCATTGTTTGCACCCAAGCTAGGGTTCCTAGCCTACTTTTCTTACTTGTCTTTTGGTTCTGTCAGCCTGTTTGCTTCAGTTTGTGGTTTTTATACAATTTATAAGTGTCAAGTTTGCTCAAGCATAGTGCATTGTATATGCATAGTAGGTTTTTGAGTATTTTTAAAAGTGAAAAACAAAACATTGTTAAGCTTTTGCATTGTTTTTTTGCAATAGTAGTGTTTGTTTCAATTTAAAAATATTATCTCAAAAAAATACAAAAATATAGGCTTAGTTTATCTCATAGTTGCATTCAGTTCATCAATACATATTTAAAAAAAATGAAAAGAAGTTTGTTTTATAGTGCTAGTTTGCTTTGAATACACCTTGTCTTTCATTTATTTCTTATTGAGTCAAAACACCATAAAGTATATCACTTCCATTTCCTCTTGAGTAAGAAACAGCCCTCTAAAATAAACGCATAAATTAAAATTTAATAGTAAGTTTTATTTTTAGGGGCCTTTCACCTACTAGCTTAGGCTAGACTTGTGGGCTAGGAAGTGTAAACTTCCCACAAGTTATAAACTTAGACATAGTGGACCTTTCTTTAGGTAAATCCTTGACTCTATCACTGTATCTGGGAAGCTCCTCTCAAACGAGAGTTAAGCACTAGGCCGCGTGGAGGCTTGGACAGAGAAGATAACCCTCCGAATCCTTGTCAAAGCGTAACCCAAGACTTTTGCTCATCTGGGGATTCTGTCCTAGACATATTTTTGGGCTCAGCTACCCTGCCCATGCGTACAAGTTCAGCTGACGACTATCCCCCCAGACTGTTGGTATTGCCAAGGTAGCCTTTAGTCTCTTGTCTTTTAGGGTTCATAACTAGGTAAACCGGAAGGTTATTTCTGGTTCACCTTGAACAGGATTGGAAGGTAACCCTTGTGGAAAGTGTAGGAGGGTGGTGGGTGATTCCTCCGCTTGTGCCTGAGAACCACCTCAAGGACGCCAAGTAATCATTCATCAGCTTTCTTCGGGAAAGTATATCTTTATACCCTGGTTTGATTGCTTGAGACTTTAGGATCTTTTTAGTGTATGCTCTATGGATTTGCTTGTGTTTAGTTTGCCTTAGGGTGTGATTAGTCAAAGTTTTAATTCTGGAGGACTAACTTGTTAGAAGGTCAATAAGATTGAGAAAACTTCCTCCACTCACCACATTTGAGCCTCCACCTTTACCCCAAAGGCGGAGATTAGACACAGACGGTTCTTTTGAACCAGTAGGGATAAGTGAGGTTCTTGGTGAAACGGAACTGATAGCTAACTGCTTTGATTTTGACACAGTTGAGATAGAAGAATTACAGATTGACAAGTTTGCAAGAAATTTTAACACCCCCTTAACTGATTTAAATGATCCAGTGATCGTGTAGGTTAGACCTTTTGCTTCACCAGTGCTAGGTGTCCCTTTGGGTAGAGTCATGTCTTCTGCGGAAGAAAGTCCATTTGTTTTCACCTCAACCCTTCCAGTTGAAGGGGTACTACCTCCCCCGGTTAGTGCCCCTATATCTAATTTACCTTCTACACCCTTAACTCCAATGAGCCGGGTGGTTCAACCACCAGTTCACTCGAACATAGGAGGTACTTCTGGTGATATGGTTACTGGGATCCCCAGTATACCTACCATTCCTTCTTCCTTCCCTTACACTACCCAGAGTGGTCTGGTAGGATCCTCGGCCTTTGTCCAAGGATTTCCTTCGAATGGGGGGCACATTCCCCAATCTAGTCCATACGTAGGTCCATCTCCTTCATATGTAGGAGTGTATTTTGGGAGCAACACCTCTTATGGGAAAAGCTTCCAAACCCCTATTTCGGTCCCATACATGAGCTCTCCCTTCTCTTTGTTTAGAGGAGGGATACCTGCTCCAGTCTTTTAGACCCCAGCTTCTATGGGGATGGCCTGAACCACTTACACTGCAGCTCCCACCCAAAATCCTATGGCCTACGGATGGAATTCATTTCAAAGAAAACTTCCCACTTCACAACCGGTGTCAGGGGGCAACCCCACTTTTACCTATGGGTAATCGGGGTCAGGACCCTCTAATCCCTAAGCTGGCAAATCTAGTGCACCGGTTAGGCCCAGACTTCCTTTTTTGGCAACTTTGAACTTGCCAAACTTATCAAAATTGATGAATGACCCGGTGAGGCATGACCCCATGTGGCCACCTGTTCCCACCAAATTGCCCTCGAACATCCCAAAGTTTGAAGGTAAAGCTGGTGAAGATCCTGGGGCTCATGCCACCACCTTCCATTTATGGTGTTCTTCCAATTCACTGAATGAGGATTCAGTGAGGTTGAGGCTGTTCCAGAGGACCTTGACAGGCACGACGGAAAAATGGTACATTGAACTGCCTTCTACTGCCTTTAGTAGTTTCTGGGACTTGGCTAGTGATTTCCTTAGCCACTTTCAGCTTCCGATCTGATATGACTTTGGAACAGACTTGTTGTCTACCTTTAGACAAAACAAGGCTACCCACATCTTGGATCATATCCAAGAGTGGAGGAGGCAAAAGAGCCTTATCAAAGCTACCATCCCTCCTGAATTTTTATTCGAGTGGTCCCTTAAATCACTGTTGCCATACATATCTAAGGACGTTTCTACATTAGGAGTGACTAGGGAAGAAGAAGCCATACTCAGGGCCCAGTAGTTGGACTTGATTTATTCATAGTCTGGGATCTTATATGAGATCATCCTTGAGGCACCGAGGCCTTCACATGAGGTCGAGAAACCCAAGCCTGGACCCCATGCCGATGGTGTGGTTGGGTCCGTGAACTCTCCCACCATAGAGTCTTTGACAAAACAACTTCACCAATTGTCTGTCAAACAGTCTACGGTGGAGGCAGCAAAGGCTGCCCCCTCTCCCCAAAGTGCAAATGTTTTTGCACAAACCTCTCAGAAGGGCAATCAGCAGCCCGGAAGGAAGAAGAAGAAAGGTAAAAAGGGAGAGGGAAACCAAAACAAGCCTAAGCCTGCGAACAATGCTGATGGGGGAAAAAAGGAAAAGAAGAAAGCCAATTTCCCTTGTAAGTTGTGCCAAGGGGACCACCTTACTCATCTTTGTCCCCTCATGGATCAAGCCCAGAAGCTGCTTAAAGCTCAACCACCGGCTGTCCTGAAGGATCCTTTTCCCTAAGGACAGAATTCTGCTTCAGCTTCTACCGTAGCAAGGGGCACTCAAGCTGCCCCTGACCCCAATTATATCAACATGGTTAGATTCTCAACTTTGTTGCAAACCAGGAACAAAAACTATGAGAAAGAGACTCCAGAGACGGGTAAAGTTGTAGGTGAACCTTCCAACCCTCTCACTATAGAGAAACCTATGGAAATAATGCCAAAGATACCCAAAGGTGTTTTTAAGAAGAATTTGCATAACCCAAATGCTAGGGCCGTTTCTAACTACTCAGCTTTGGAGGTGCTACAGAGATGTCCCGCTTAGCGGGATGCCCTCTTAGCAGCTTTAGGTAGCATGGACTCTTCGAGTCTCACAGCGAAATTTCATCTATCTGATGTCAAAATTCGCCTCCCTTACCATGTGGCCCTATCAATAGATGTCATCCATGGTGGTAAGACCATTGGAAGGGAAGTTGTTGATGAGGGAGCCTCTACATGTATTATGTCCCTAGCCTGTTGGAAAGCTCTCGAATCCCCAGAGCTGGTCCCATCAAACACTTTACTTACTGCTTTTGATGGAAGGTCTTTCCGTCCACATGGTATCCTGCCGGATTTTGAGATTAAGTTGGCAGGAAAAGTAGTGTCTGTTGAAGTTGAAGTGATTGATGCTCCATTGGACTACAATTTGCTTCTGGGAAGGAATTGGACTTATGAAATTTCTGCTGTTGCATCGGCTGTCTTTCGTGTCGTGGTTTTTCCACATGAGGGCAAGGTGGTTACTGTTGACCAACTTGATTTTACCTGAAAAGGCCGTTTAGATTCCAAGGATTCCACTGTGCCATTGGTTGATCAAGCCAAACCTACTGCATAGATATTGGGGGCTAGAATGTATGCATCATTGATGGGCACATTCGATTTTCCAGCCCCGGTTAACTATATCGGTTCTACTAGTGTGGAGAATTCCATCGCTTCGGTGGTCGATAGGACTGATCCTTGGGTTCTCCCAACTCCCCAGGAATCGAAAGTGCCCTTATCGACAGTGGAAGTGGTGTATCAAGCTATCACCCAAGCCACTGCTAATCCCATTCCAGATCCTCTAACAGTCTCGGACGATCTGGAAGAAGTCTATTTGCCTGCATGGGCAGAAAACTCTTTGCATTCCATAGATTGCTTAGACACCATTTTACCTTTCGATGAAGCTATTCTGGAAGCTATGTGTGGACATGATAAGATATGTGAGGATCTTCATCATCGATCTTGCTTTCTTCCAGAGCTAAGCAAGATAGAAAACCAAGAGTTTCATGTGAGACTGTCGGATGATGTTGATACACCTGTCAACCCTTTACCTAGGGAAGGAGTGTTTGCCAAGGGGAATATGGAAAACATTTCCACCACTATACCTATCAACATCTCTGTAAATCCAGATGTCGTGGAAAATACTATATAGGTGCAAACTGCTCTCCGGAGGAGATTGCCATTTATACTGCCCTTTTTAAGGAATTCTGTGACATCTTTTCTTGGTCATATGAGGATATGCCAGGCATAGATCCATCTATTGTCCAAATGAAATCTGAACCTATCCTGATGCCAAACCGGTTCGACAAAAATTGAGACCCGTGAACCCGCGTAAAGCAGTGGCTGTGAAGGCAGAAGTTGAAAAGCTATTGAAAGCTGGTTTCATATATCACATAGCTTTGACTGAATGCATGTCCAACCCAGTTCCTATTGATAAAAATCAAGGGACTATTCACGTTTGTACGGACTTTAGAGACCTTAACAAAGCCTATCCTAAGGACAACTACCCCACACCATTTATTTATTAGATCATAGATGCATGTGCGGGGAGTGAGGTTTTTTCATTTATGGATGGATTCTCCGGCTAAAATCAAATCCAAATCAAACTGGAAGACCAGCATAAAACTGCTTTCATTTTCCCTTGGGGTACATTCACGTATAAGAAAATGCCCTTTGGATTGAAAAATGCTGGGGAAACCTTTCAATGAGCCATGAACTTTGCATTTCACAACATTAAATCCATTGCCGAGCCATACCTTGATGATCTACCCACTCATTCTCGCAAGAGGATCCAGCATCCAGATCATTTACGGTTGATCTTTGAGAGATGCAGATACTATAAAATTCGCTTGAATCCCCACAAGTGTGTGTTCTGCATCAAGTCAGGAAGATTGCTTGAATTCATTGTCTCTAGCAGAGGCATCTAGGTGGATCCATTAAAAGTTGAGGCCATTGTAAATCTTCCTCCTCCTCGTTCTCTCAGGCAACTTCAGAGCCTGCAAGGAAAGTCTAACTTCCTTCGACGTTTTATCGTTAATTATGCCAAGATCACTAAAGGTTTCATGTGCCTACTCAAATAGGACACCCCATTTGTATGGGATGAAACTGCACAACTCACGTTCGAGGCATTGAAAAAAGCTTTGCTATCGGCACCTTTACTATGCCCACCACATTATTCTAGGGATTTTTTATTGTATCTGGGCGCATCGGAGTCGACCATCGGGGTAGTACTAGTTCAGGAGGATGACATGCTCATTGAGCATGTTGTTTATTATCTTAGTTGTGCTTTGGTTGGACCTGAGCTTAGATACTCCCACGTCGAGAAGTTAGCCTTAGCAGCTGTTTATGCTGTACAGAGGTTATGGCACTACATTTTACTTAGGACCACCACTGTAGTGGCGGATGTAAACCCTTTCCAATATGTTTTATCCCGACGCATTGTTGGGGGAAAATTTAATAAATGGATAGTCATTCTCCAAGAGTTTGACTTGTTTTTCCAATCCGCTAAGTCTAAAAAGTCCTTAGTTTTTGCTGAGCTTATAGCAGAATTTCCTATGGAAGAAGATGTAGTGATTGAGGATGACTCATTCCCAGATGAGCACATCTTCCTGATATCCACCTCTAATCCTTGGTATGGAGATATTCTTATATATCTCCAGACTTTGAAGTATCCTGCCACTTACTCTAGGGAAGACCGACGTAAGTTACGCCTTCATGCTAAAAACTACCTCATTATAGGAGATACATTATATCGACGAGGGATAGATTCCGTCTTGCATCGCTGCGTTACTCATGAGGAAGCAGAGATTGTCCTAAATTATTCCCATAGTGGAGCATATGGGGGTCATTTATCTGGGTTAGCAATGGCCCAGAAAATATTGCGTGTCGGTTATTTCTGGACCATGATCTTTAAAGATTGTGTGGAAGCAGTGAAGCACTGTCATCCATGTCAGCTTTACACCAGAAAAATGCAGTCGCATCCTACTCCGTTATTTCCCGTCATCTCGGTAGGCCCCTTCATGAAATGGGGGATCGATTACATGACATGCAACCTAGCCTCCGCTGGGGGGCATAAATACATGATTGTCGCTGTGAACTATTTTATGAAATGGGCAGAGGCAATGCCTACTTTTAAAGCCGACGGGGAAACAACAGCTTTCTTCATTTTTAATCATATTATTGCAAGGTTTGGTATTCCCAAAGTGATTGTCACTGACCATGGCAGTCATTTTAAAAATAACATGATGACAGAACTGACCACCATGCTCGGATTTCGACAAGAACATTCTTCTCCATACTATTCGCAAGCAAATGGTCAGGTTGAGGCTGTAAACAAGACTTTAAAAACTATCCTTAAATGTACTATTGATGCAGCCCGCTCCAATTGGCACATCATGTTATATCCTGCTCTTTGGGCTTATCAAACCAATGTAAAGACTGCTACAGGTTTTTCCCCCTTCCAACTCATTCACGGGGTGGAAGCTATTACACCAATTGAATCCGAAATCCCATCCTTGCAGATAGCTATTCATGTGTTACCTGATATGACTGAGCTTGAAGAACGTCTGGTACACTTAGAGCACCTTGATGAACAACGTAGAGATGTGCTGACTGCTAATCAGGCTCATAAAAATAGGGTTAAAGCTCAATATGATAAAACAGTCAAACCTAGGGTTTTCTCTGAAGGGGAACTTGTCTTTCTCTGGGACTAAGATAAAGAACCTCTGGGGGTAGGAAAATTCAAGGCTATGTGGTTAGGACCCTATGTCGTGTCAAAAGTATTAAGTAAAGGCACATATGAATTAGTATATTATGATGGGAATAAGCTGCCCGAGCCTAGAAATGGGCTCTACCTGAAGAAGTACTACACTTAGGCTTAGCACTTTTTCTTGTATATTAGTGTATGTATTTTCATGTACATTAGGTTGTCAGTTTTGTTTTTTATACTATCTGCTGGTTGTTGCAGATGTCTTCTGAAATGTATGTAGGTTTCACTGATGGCACCAGCCGTCACACTTGTAACCTGGCTTCAGCAGCATGGGTCATCTATTCTCCCTTAGGACAGCTTGTCGTCGTGGGAGGCACTTACCTAGGTCCTGCTTCTAATAATGTTGCTGAATATAGGGCCGTTATTGAGCTCCTATGGGATGCTTTGTCACATGGCATTACTCAACTTGAGGTCTGTTTGGATTCTCAGTTGGTAGTTTCCCAGCTCAATCGAGCTTATCAGGTGCGTAATCCTACCTTGTTACGTCAGTTCATGCAAATCCATTTATTGGAAAGACATTTTGAAGTTATTGCTTTTAATCATATTCCATGAAACCAAAATTCATTAACTGATGCATATGCTAATTATATTTTGGACTGGCATCTCACAGACATTTTATATAATATACAGCAAACATATAAGAAACATTTGTAAATAAACTAACAACAAACACAAATATATATATATATATGTTTGGACTGGCATCTCACACACATTTTATAAAATATACAGCAAACATATAAGAAAAATTTGTAAATAAACTGACAACAAACACAAATATATATATATCTAAATATCTATCATAAATAGGTCGAGTCTGATCCGTAGATCCCGTCATATACAAAATATACAAAAATGTGGATCATCATCCATCAAAATTCCCTAGAACTAAGCCTGCCCGCCCTGGCCACTAGGACCACCTTGGTCCCCATGATCTCTATGCACCCTGGCTTCCTCAGCCTCCTCGGCTTCGACAACCTCCACCGCATCTCTGTATACAAGTACTGCTCTAGCTACTCGTCTGAATAGCCGAAGCCAAACCGGTGGAACCCCCACTACAAACTCTTGCATGGCCATAGGTATGTGCTCAATCTACCTCATGGGTACTCACTGGGTCATCCTAGCCAGCTTCCCCTCTAGTACCCGGACCAATCCTAGGTCTCCTCCTACAACCGGTTGCACGAACATCCGCAAGTTCCCTTCAGGGCGGACTGGTCCAATATCTGCATTTTGACACTTGAATAGTGTTAAGACTTGTACATATGTATATATTCTATCATTGGAAAATTCATAAAAATTTGAAAATGATAAAAAAATAAAAAATTACTTACCCATCTCGCCCCATATTCCTCCTGGAGGGAGGACAAGGTCGGGGTCACCTCGAAAATCCATCCCAGCATATGGAAACTGCTCCAACGCGACAGCTGTCGTTCCCACCATATATAAAATTCATCATCGTAAACGCTGTGTACTATGTCTCCTCCCCCTTGACGGAGGAAGATGTCTCCCCACCGGCTCAGCCTCGGCTGACATGGAGACCTGACCTGTAGTGGTATAGCAGGGCTCATGGCTGGTACTCTTGAAGAAGAAGAACACTACTAGTATGCTAGCATAGCCAAAATTCTTGCATCTTCCTCTCTTGCAGTCGGAGAGTTGCCTCTTCATGATGGGAAGCACTCCCGAGCACCAATCATAGAGAGCACCTCTAAAGCAATCAACGGCCACCCTCATTTGATTCTTGGTGGCCATATGTAACCTTGTGGATCCTGCAAGTCTCACAATAGTACTAGCTAGTACCTGGGGTGTAAAGCCCTAGATTTCTGCAATAAGAACACTGTTGCCCTTCTTCTGAGTACCCGGTTTACAAAATATGTCAACATAGTTTTGGACACTCAAGGTGTCCCCGCCCCTACCAGTGCCCTCCAAATTCACCGGTGCTCCCCGTTGTGACAACCCGGTAATGAAATATATATCTTCCATGGTAAGCTCTAAGGTCTCACCTTGAAGATTCAACATCCCCATGTCATGATCCTAGTAATTGACCATGAATTCCAATAAGCGGACATTTTCCTGCATGGGCGATGTACAAAAGAACTTCGGCAGCCCACAAGTCCTCAATGCTTGTATTGTGGGTGCGCTTTGGAGCGCCGCATGATCCATTATTTCATGCTCTCTTTCCCTCCACTCCAGCACCATATTTTTCCTGGCAAATACAAGTAATTGAGTTCAGTATTTCATCATAAAAAATTAAAAATTTTGCATAGTTTTTGAGTTTTCACCGGTCGTGCAGCATTCGTGACTGTCTAATTAGGCAGACCATGAGTCATTCGCGACTGCCTAGTTAGACAACCCGTGAATGAAATGCGTATTCGTGACTTTCACGCATTGCAACCCGTGAATGCGCACTGTTGTAATTTGGGATGATGAAAAATACTGAATTTAACATTAAAACTAATATTTGTTTGGATCAAATTGACGAGCTTAGGGTGTAGAGTTACCTGAAGCTGACGGATCATGATTCTAATGGTCCAATTGTCCACGGTAATTGATCAAAGATAGAGGGTAAACTTTCCTTTTTGGTCCAAAAAGTTCAAATGGTGAGAAATGTTTTAATTTTCAAGCTATTTATAGAAATAATATTTCGTAAAGTGGGTGTTTTAATATAGTTTGAAATGTCAATTGACTAATATCACCCTCTTTGTGCCTTGGAACAGGTTTATCAACTTTTACAAAGTTTTGGCACTTCTATAGGGTGGTTTCGCTATTTCCAACATATGTTGGCATCTTATCACTCCACATTAACCTTAGTATTCAACACTTTGCCACGGACTATGATATTCTAAGCCATTAGTCCCTTGTCTCTACCATTGTTCTTCCGTGGCTAGGGTCCTTATTTCATGAGTATCATCTTTATATGCCCTTGTCATCCTTTGGTACTCATGCCGTCATTGTTTCAGGCCCAGGGGTTTCCTCATAGCTATTTTTCATGCCAAATAGAGCTTCTTATGAATCTCTTTTTACAAGTTATCCCTTTATAGAACTCCCTGCCCTTATGGAGTTTCTTTAGGCCTAGGTCTGACTCCTTCAAAACAGACTTGAATACCGAGTTATCTCATCCATTCAAGCTCGTTAAGAATATGTGAACGGGCATCCCCATTGGTGGTAGGTTATCTCTTTCTCAGGCCATGCGGAATAATACGAGAAAGGATCACTCTCTTTTCTTTTGAATTGAGAAGAGTATTCTCAGGTATAGGTTTATCACTTTTCTGGACCCGAGGGACTAAATTTACGGAAAAGGAACACCCGATTTGAGCTTAGTTTTCTCTTTTTCGTGCTCTGGACCCAAACATGAAAAAGATTCCGAGTGTACTTTGTGTCTTTTTCATGCTCGTTAAACACTCAAGAACAAAGCAACGAGTTTATTGTTGTAAGCCCCATTTCTGGTAACCAAATGGATCTTTCCGAGTGATCTTGCTTTCCTTCACACTCATAAAACTCAAGCTATTTTATGCTGTTCTGGAAGGAGCGTTGGGTAGGTGGTAATTTAACCTTTTTCAGACCTTCCTGACTAAGTACAAAAAAGGTTCACCTTTTCTTCTTCGAAAGTTAAGAGAGTTCTTCTGTGGTTTGTTTTATACTTTTTCAGCCTCAAGATACTAAATTGGATGAAAAAGGACCCGCCTGGAATCTTCTTTGGAGTTTTCAGACTCTCTAAATGTGAAAACACTGACTGAACATGTACTAGTTCGGGCTCATTAAATCCACGGATCAGTGGCACTATCAAGCATTATTTTCCCATCTCTTCAAGCTTGTTAAAAAATGAAGAGGGAACCGAGTTGACTTTCCTGGACTCGTTAAAATTTAACAGTGAAGGTAAGGAAGAAGTTTTCTCTTGTTTTTAGTAATGGAAGCATGTCATCCTTGAACATAACACTCTTTGCTTTCTGATATCCATGTTTCAGTTTACACCTTTTTTCAGCTATCACCTTGAGTTTCTGACTCCTCCTCTTGTCCATTATACCTGGGGAATTTGATCATGTCTCCTACATGACAGATAGGTCTGGTTGTTCTATCTATAAGTTCTACGTTGCCTTGGGTCATCTCTGTGGTGTACTCACTGTTTAAGGATTCTTCCCAAAGTCTGATATATAGCCTGATCCCATCACTGTTATATCTGTTCTCTATCTCCTTGTGTCTCCCTTCTTTTGCCCAGTTCTTAGTCACTCTTGCGATCCATTGGAGGATCTATTGCCTTCCTTATCACAGTATGGTTCTGTTTCAGCACTTCCTGATGAGGAATACCTAGAGTTTTGACTATTGTACCTCTGGATTCACGTTCATCATTGGTGAACTCCTTTGCTTCAGTTGTCAATTATCACCTATTGGTTGACAAACTGTTGAATCCTCTCCATGTTCGACTTCAGCTTACCCTTATTCACATGGATTGGATTGTACTGGTTCTTTGGGATCCTTTATGAAGACTTTAGTTCCTCACTGATGAACTAAGTTGCGCAATACTATGTTCTATTCTGATATCCATCTTCCAGATCTTTGAAGACTCATCATTATTGTATTGTGGCTTTGATCCACCTTTGTAATATACGTGGTTTTACTCGTATCATATGATGTACTCAAATATTGTAAAGGAGCCAGTGTTCCAGTAAATTGAACATAGCATCCTTAGATGTAACTTTGAATATGACATTACTATGTATTTGTTTCAGGTACTCTATCTGCTCCATTGGATTTCTGAGTTTCTCCAGAGTTAAAGATTATAATGTATTTCAGCCATCGTTCCCCTCTGACCTCACACATTAGGGGGCATCTATTATACACCTGAATGGTACCTCTCCGTCCGAATGCCGACACCCCTCATGTTGGCACACAAAAGGACACTTATGGATAGAGGTTTGCCCAAAACACTATAGCTTGGCTTGTTAAGAAATACATTCCTCCTTCATCCACTTAGTTACTTTGCCATTTTGATAGTTTGAGATGTATTCACGACTCTCTTTATAGACAACTCATGAGTCATTCGTGAGTCCTAGTTGATGCAATTCACAAATCTATGTATTCGCGGGTTTCCCTAATACAGAGTCGTGAATCATTCGCGAGTTGCCCTTCTACATACTCACGAATGTTGCCTCTTAGCATTTAAACATAAAAACACACGCTAATGGGAGATTAGTTAAGTCATTTAACTTAATTTCCTTAACTGCTATAACCTCCCTAACCTTCAAGAACTGCCTTATTTCACCCATATAAATACAGGCCTTGGGGAGGGTGTTAGGGACATATACTTGGAGAGCAAATTTATCCTGGTCAATTGTATACAGAAGTCTTTGGAGCAGTGAAACTCAGAGTCCTTTGGTTGCAGAGGAGTCCTTGTCTCAGACGTTGGGTTGTAACTTAAAATCTTTCCATTATTGATAATAAAGAGATTACTTCTTCCAGATGTGTTTCATGTCTTGTAGATTGGTAAATGTTTATGTTTCAGTATGATATATGATTTTCCTAACCTGCATATATATATATGAATCATATTGTATCTGGAAGAGTGTTTCTTGACAGGTGAAAGAGGAGCAATCCTGAAGTCTTTGGAAGTGGAATAGAGAGGAAGAGGATAAGCAAGGATTGACCTTCATTTAACAAGTAAGTCCTTCTAACCTTCCTATTTCCTATTATATGCTTTAGAAGTCAATTGTCTACAAGTGTTTGAGTATGTTGGTAACCCTAGACCTATGGTTATTAAGTGCATAATCCTATACAACATCAACCATGGACATGAGCTTGTTTTTATAAGGCTTAATGGATACGAATGGTTGAGATATTTGTGGATGAGGTGGCCTCTAAGATCCTATGATGGGGGATCTTCTAGCTCAACTAACCCATAATGATAGGGATAAGGGAAGACACGAGGATCATGATCTAGAAGCCTCGAAAAAATTCTTTTTTTTCCCATTTTACCCAGGGTACCACTTTTCTCCTCTTATGATAGAGTGGTTTAGATGAAAAATGCTTATGGACCAAAGGCCACAAGTGGTGGCACCACTTATGGAAAATAGGATGAAGGTGGTGCGAGCAACGTACTGGTCATGGTTTAGAGGGAAAGCACGGTGCTGAGTACTTTCATGTAGAATTGACAAACAACATGGGTTTCCACTCCAAGTGATGGGATTAAGGGCAAGTATGTAAGTCAAAGGTCTTATCACATAGTGGTGACAGGATTTTGGTATAAAAAAATGCCCCCCAAAGCATGAGTCTTAGAGGGATACGATAAACGAGAGCTTTGAGAGAACAAGTTTTCCCTTCGAGGTGAAAATGTCAACTCGATCAGAGCATGCCATCAAGTAGGCATCTATAGTACATCAATATTTTTTACTCATAGACACAAGTAACCAACTCATGGCTACATACCAATAAAAGGCATATCCATGGGAGGAATAAACAAGCATGGCTACTAGAATACAACGTAGATCCATGTGATAGAGGACTCAAACTTGGACATAGCTACCAGACATACAACATAGATCTATGTCATACAGACGCAAATTTGAGCATAGCCACAACCATACAAATGTGGATCCATGCTAGATATACAAAACTCCATCGCAACCTGGGGAAAAGCAATGAGTGCTTTAAACAAATACCCAGGGTCTTCGTCTCGTCTTCCACAAAGTATGATTCTATCCTTGTGATTACAATGATATGAATTCGAACATGGTAGAAACCACTTGATTACCGGTCAATGATGTGAACCATTAACAAGTGCGAGGGAGATCACCATTGATGTCAATGATTCCCAAGGTACCCTAGTACAATCTACTGAGTGTGAATAGATGTCTTGATGTTGAAAACCCAGTCGATTCTATCGATAAAAGGTCAATGATGTGAACCTATGTCGAGAGTGAGATAATCTATCATTAAGGCATACAGATCTCAAGGTACTAAGTTTTTGTTTCTAAGACAATTTCTTGGATGATGAGCTGGTGTCGACGGGAAAGGTCTCATCGAAGGAGGGCCATGATGAGTCCCACATCAACGACACAGAACTCAAAACATAGTTTTGGAATGATGTGAATGTAGTAACCATAGGACTGACTCAAAAGTACTGACACAGAGACCATTTTGACTGTAGAGAAAAAACTTCTTCAACTTCCCTTTGAACATTGAGAAGCACGGCAAAAGACTTGGCAACATGACTAAACGGGACAAATACACAATTCAATAGTGGACAATGCTTTCTTTTTAAAGAATCAAATGAGTGGCATGACTCATGAAAGTGGATCATCATAGAGATGAGCTGAATACCCAATTGAATTAAATGATATGCAGACAAGTGTCATGTTCAAAGGTAACGACAAACTACTTCCATTTACTTGCAAAAATGATTCCCTTCCCATTTTCCTCATCATGATTGATGAGTGCCTCTTTTCAGTTTTACGAGTTCAAAGAGGGTAACAAATACTCGATATAGCTTATCCAAAGACAAGTACAAACTCATATGTTTTATGAACCTGAGAGAGGAGGGGTTCATTCCCAAAAATGGGTCTCTCAATGTTTAATTTAACAAATCCAATGAAAGAAAACTTGATATCGTTCAAGTTTAGAGAGTCTGAACGACCACAGAAGAAGACTCCAAAGGGTCATTTTTCATATGATTTAGTCCTTAAGGCTCGAAAAAGTGTAAAATCATACCTTAGAGAACTCTTCCAGTTATGATTGGCTGAAGTGTTTCTTTTTCATAAATAGTCCATCCAAACTGAAGAAGAGATAACCTATCGTTGGAGAGATGACTCTTCAAATGCTTTAACGAGCGTGAAGAAGACAAGATTGCTTGATGATATTTTCATATTTAAGGAGCCCAAAAAGAGTTTAAAGAAGAATCCATTAGGTCTATTTTGACTATGAGGGATTTTACGAGCCTGAAAAGAATCAGAAACAGACTCGAACCTTTGATACTAAGTTTTGAGAGCTTGACCAAAGTGTCATAATAAATGCTCAATGACTTTTTCTATTTCATGGTAGTACGAAAAAGTTAAAAATGAACTCCCAATACTTTACTGCTACTATTCTTCTATCTTGCAATGACTCAAAACAAGTGTTAAATGCCCCAATGACTAACATTAATGGATTACGACAGATAAACTTCGAATAATAAGTGATTTTAAATCAAAAATATAGCATGTCAAACCCAAAAATGTGTATAAAATCCATGTAAATAGTGAAAAATAAAATCACTGTACTATTTACCCATAGTGCAGAGCATTTGGAGCACTTTCGTATTCAGATCTTTAGTTGCTGATATCAGGAGTTTTCACCGTCATATTCGAGCATCGTCAGTTCGAGGTAATAGTTCAAACCCTACTCTTCCTTTTCATAGTTTCAATTTTGATTTTGGATGGTGTTTTGGTCTTGTATGGCAAGCCCTACAACCATTGGAATGGGCACCATGCTTATCCCTTGCAGGATACGTGGTACCCCACTAAAACCGCGCTGAAAACAAAGCGCATAGGCGGTGCCACCTCCTGTCTTCAATGGCGCACAGGCAGTGCCAGTCGTGAAGATGTGAAATGGTTAACACAAGCAAAACTAGATCATTTCTTTGGATTTAAATGATTAAGAATGATTCTAATAGGTGTTATTATTGTTTTTGGCAGGCTCTTGTTGATAAAAAATGGTGATATGGAAGGAAAGACAACATGATATTGATGACGTTTTTGCCAAAAGAAATGCAGGATGCATAGCCACATTACAATACTATGGACTCCTAAAATTCTTACGGACTCTGAGTATGGAATCACAGAAGCGTTTGCTTGAGCATATACTCTGGATGTGGAATCCAGAGCAACAACACTTTGAGGTTGGGGTTCATATTCTGACAATAGAGGTAGAGGATATCTACTTCTTAACTGGAATTTTGAGATAGGGTTCCCCCATCTCACTGACAGGTTCTCGAGGAGGGGATATTACCACACAAGAGTTGATAAACCATCACTGTATCCCAGGGACGAGGACATTGGGGAACAAAATCCCCATAAAGTCAGTGATGGATGGACCTCTATAGACTATCTTATTTACAATGCAGAGAGTGGCTGGAAGCCAGGGAGTGCACTAGGATTTTAGGGCACACATGCTATATGCCATAGAGTCCATGGCACCTACATTATTCAACTATGTGGAATCCCTGCTTCCGATATTCAAGGATCAGCTGACTAAGTGTCGACAGGGGAACTGAAGTAGTTTAGTTTTGGTTCCATTCTAGAATGCTTCTTCTTTGAGTGGGTACCATAGATGAAACCTTGGGTGGTCTTCACAGAGCTGAGAGCAGGGGACTCCCACATGTAGAGGTTCGTTCGGATTATGGCCCATACTGGAGTGGGTAGGGGGAAGGTGAAGTTCGGTGACCTGTTCTTCAGATGGCTCAGAGATCAGATCCTCATGGTGGAGGATTATGCTTATGCAGGTACGGACTTTAGGGGAGACATTGACCTGCCACTTCCACCTAGTGGATAGTGGGGTGACATCGGTAAGAAGCAAGAAACCCTAAAATGGAAATAATGTTTTTATGTTTTTTAATGTTTTATATTTTTTATGTTAAGTAATGAGACCTGAACATTTTCATGCACACGTTGGAGTAGCATGACCTAGGGAAGCTTCCCCATTGGATAGACAAGATGGAGCCCGCTTTGTACTATAGGGCGATGATGTGACCAAGGAGTTAGAGGAAAACCTGGAGAGGTTGACCTCAGACATCCCTGACGCTTCCATTGATGACCTCCCTCTGAGGTATCAGAGACCTAAAGTGGGAGTATCGAGTTGGTTTAGTAGACTACTACGTAGAGTATCCTGGGCAGTGATGTGCTACCATGAGCATCACTAGATGGTGTATGCATGATGTATCTACTGAACGCTGATAGCTTCGAGATTTTGTATGGTGATTTTTCCTTGAAATTCTATGTTCTTCAGATGAGGTCTTGTGACCTATTTTTTGTAAACATATTCATATATATATACAGACTTTTACCTGGTGTTTATATGTCTCAAATGGTGGATGTATTTTACATGAGTTTTATGTGTCTTTAATTGTTTATTTACAATAAACCATGTTTGATTTTAACGTCATAAATGGGCAATATGCCGATCTAGGATGTAATTAGCTAATGAGTCAGCAACTACATTATGTTCCCTATGGATATGGCTATAAGTAATGGTTTCAAATGACCTTTCTAACAAGCATACCCTATAGAAAAGGAGGACAAGTACATGATTTCTAATGGTATAAACATGGTTTAGATGACAAACCACAAGTTCTGAGTCCATTGAGACTACCAGATTATGAACATCTTGGGAGGCAGCTTCAATCAGAAGACCTATGACTGCTCGATGCTCAGCGATGTTGTTGGTAGAGAGACCAATACAAACTACTCCTGAACTGACCAAATCTTCAGCTGGGGAATAGAGAAGCCAAGCAACTGAGAAAGATTCAAGGTGTGGCGAAAAGCACCATCAGCAAAGCCATAGAAAGCCATCTACTATGCATGACCAAAACATGGTATAAACTGATGTAGACACTAAACTCAAAACCATATTGAAAATACTAACAGCACACTAAAATTCAAGCAATATACATATATACAAGATACTATCCAAGAAAGACCTAGGCATAGTACCTCTTTAGGTACAACCCATTGCGAGGTTTCCCTAAAGGGATTCCATCATAGTCAACGAGCTCGTAGGCCCCTTTCTCTAAAATTTTAGAAATGAAAAAAGGAACGTACCACATGGACTCAAACTTTCCTTTCCCTAGTTTGTCATATCTCTGGTCATAAGTCAAAACTAGGTCACCCTCGTTAAAGGCACAAGGTTGGACAAATTTATCATACTGTGCCTTGATGCATTTCTTATGTTCCTCGTTAGCCAAGGAATCATCTCTCAGAGTCTCTTCAATGTTGTTCAAATACAAAAATCTCTCTTCCTCTACAAAAGTGTATGTGAGACATTCGACGACAAGTTGTAAGGATGGAATCTGACATTAAATCGGTAAGACAGTCTCGAGTCCATAGACACGCTGGAAAGGTGTGAAACCAATAGTTTTTTTCACTAAAGTCCTATAATCCCAAAGAGTGGAGAAAATAATGTGGTGCCACTTGGATTTATGATCTCCAACCATCCGACAAAGCATAGTTTTCAAAACTTTGTTAATGGCCTCTACCTGACAATTAGCTTGTGGATAATATGGCATAGAGTTTTGATGGCAGAAACCTAGCTTGGCACTAAGTTCCTCCATCATTTGATTACATAAATGTGATTCGTGATCAGTAAAAATGGACTACAGGACTCCAAATCTAGCTATGATATGATTGAACAGGAAGAGAGTGGTAGTCTTAACATCTTCTGCATATGTAGGCATGGCCTCAACCCATTTTGTAAAATAGTCAATGGCTATAATGATGTAACCATGCCCCCCGGATGAGGTAGGAAAAAAATGCATATAATCAATCCCCCATTTGAAAAATGTGTTGGTTATCATGGGCAGACCCAAGTTTACTATCATTAACCAACAACACCCCTAGCTCACTGGCCCTTTCGGTGACAGACCGCGAAGCGGCCTGAAGTCTCACCCGAAGTGATTCTAATGGGTTAGCCAAGGACTCAAGTGTCTTGGACCAGGTTCTGTGCGTACCCTACTTGCTACTCATAGCTCTGCTAGCTGCAAGGCCTCTATCTCTCTGCGTCGCGTGATTCTCCCGCTCACGTCGCACGACCTCCTCCACTCGTGGCTCTTTTAGCTGCAAGGTTTCTATCTCTACGCGTGTCGCGTGATCCCTTTCCTTGTCGCGCAACTTCCACTTACTCACAATATCTCCAACCTTACCACATCGTCGCACACCGTGCGACACGCACTCCTCTCCAACGCTAAGCCCTTAACCTACGGTATTGCGCACCGCAGCTCCTCTGCCGATGCAGTATCGCCTCTCTGAGATACCCTACCTCTGCGGCTCAGCGCACTTAGCATTGCTCATGTCGACGTGCAAGACTCAACATATAAGACTGTTCATACTACAACTAAATGACTATTTTAAGGCAAGCGTAAATGAACCCTCATACAATATACCAAAGACTTCAGCTTGTAATTATCATTCTATATTAATGCGAACTGAATAATACATACATACACTGTCTGTAACAAGATTCATGTGCAAAGTAAAAAATAATAGTAAATAAGCACAAACACATTCAATCATCACATAACACGTAGGTTTTATGTGGTTCACCCCTAGGATGGGAGTTACATCCACAGAACTGTTCTTCTCTATTATAGCTCAAGGGAAGGTAAGCACAGTTCTGCTGCACCGTATATGCAGCTAGAGATATTCTGGGTAACTCTGCACACAACCTGGAGCCCTTCTCTCTTAGATCTCTTCTCTTTCTCTATATTGTCTCTCTTACAATATACCCTTCCCACTCTGTCAATCCTCACAGATTGTTCATATAAACTCAATGAGCCAGCTACTGGTTACAGAAATATGCTACCGCTAATAACAGAACCATAGCATGGTCTTTACAATACAAGGCTAAAATATGCAAACAACTAACAGCCCAAAATCCCAAACCAACAAAATAACCAACCAACCAACCCTTTACAATACAAAATATATCCCTTTATAGGCGGCCCAAAGGTCTCACCATTACAACACTATGGGCCTGTCCCAACAGTAATCCCCAACCCTCATAAGTGACAGTCGGCATATCTGTACTTGGAGTAGCTGCTTTCCGTCACACCACAGCTCTCTGCAGTCTTCCATGCTTCTCGGTGCTGATCATGGGTACTATGCACGACTTCCTGATTACCACAACTTCCTGCAATCTTCCATGCTTCCCAGCACTTACCATGGGTACCGGCGCTGCTTCCTGCTCCTATCCTTCATCTTCAATACCTCGGCCTCGTCGCTCCTTTTCCTTTATGAGGTTTGCTAATCCCTCCTGTCTTCCACCGCTGCCTTCAATACAGTGGGTGAGCTCTCTCATCTCAGCCGCTCAGGTACCGTCACTTTTCTTGACTTCTCTATATTAAAAGTCGTGGCTTCTGGCTCTGCTCTGCAGCTGGAAACGTCCTACAATGTCGTAGCTCCGCTTCTTCTATTTCCGCCAAAACTGTCTATCTGCCAAAAATAGCAGCTTCTTCTGTAGCTGCAAGACCCTACTCCAACAGTCCCCTAACACTTACTTGTGGCTCACCCTCGAGCCACTACCAGCGGGCTTCTCCTGCTGTAGCTTCTCCTTCGCTTCCTGTGAAGTGTGTTGCAACTTGTCCTAAATTCCTGCAACTTCGTTCTTCATTACCTCAACACACTCTCATGCTGAGTCAAGCGAAGCTTGACTAATCTTGGAGTCCTCTGTTGCATCAATTTCTTCCCTTGCGGTAGTGAACTCCTTCACTTTCTGCTCAACTGTGTCGACTAGCTCAGTGATTCGTTCCTGATAGGGTTGAAGCAGGTCATTGATGTGTATCTCCTGCGTTCTTAACCACTATGCTTCCTGCTGCAATTGGTTCATCTCCTTTGTCTTCCTCATCTTCTGAAGAGCTGCTAAGCTCTTAATTTCTTCTTTCATTACCGCTGCAGTATTCTCTACCCGCTGAATACTTTGCTGGATTTCTACTTTCTCCAGCGTCTCATCTAACTCGGCCCATGTGTTTGTCGCATCGGTTAGTACTAACAGTGCTTCGTCGATGCGATATTGCATCTACGCAGAAGTGAGTCGAAAGGCTTCTACTCGTGCTTTCTGGTCTTCCTGGGAGGTGTCTCGTACACGAGCCTCAAGCTCGGTGATCTGCACTTTGTGGTCTACCTTCATCTTGGCCACTACTTCGTCCATCCAGGGTGGATTTCTAACCTGTGATGCATCTAATTTCACAACCTTGGGTGGCGTCACCATGGCAGCTGGAGGGCCACCAGGCTCGACCCTTCTCAAACTGACGTCCATAGGTTCGTCCCCGAACATAACCCAGTCTATGTAAAACGGTGGATGTGCAATGGCTGCAAAGTCTGGAAATCTCTGCACTCTGCAACAGGGTAAACTCTGCACAGGGAACTCGTAACAGCTTACTCTATAGCTCTCGGGTTTTTGCAAATGTAACCCTCCCACTTGGATAGTTCCTTCTTTTATGTCAAAGATGATAATCCTGGACACAACGGTAATCTAGACTGAACCCGTCAATCGTAATAATTACATGGACAATACCACACCCATCATACGATCCTCAATAAATTCTGAAATCCGATCAAATTTCCCTCGAAGCGTGTGTACAGGCGCCGGTCTCATCAAAGATTTTCAAAATCTGGAAACTTTAATTATGCTGCTGCCAAAATCTACGGTAAGGGATACCAGTCATTTCCTCATTAACTTCCTGTCAGAGGGTGATTTGACTGGCCCTTTATCGATTGCAAAACTGAATACGTGGCACGGGGAACATCGCATTACTGCACTGAACATCGCATCACCTGCCAGTGTAGACTAGTTCCCGGTGCGATGCCTCCTTTCAACTACACTGGACATTTGCACCACCATCAACTGGTTAAGCTAGGACTGAGCGGTGGGGTGGCTGTCACTATAGAGCTTAAGCCTACTACCATTAATCCATGTGGGAAGAATCTCCCCATTCAGCTGACTGAGCTGAGCGGCACCTCCCTCTGTAACTTGTTGTATCTAATATGGCCCCAGCCAATGCATCTTGAAATTTCCTGGAAACTTACTGAATTTGCTGTCATAGAGGAGCACTAGGTCTCCGATTTGGAAAGTCTTACTCTTAATGTGTCTGTCATGCCAAGCTTTTTCTCGTGCCTTCTGCACTTTCTGATGGAATCCGGTGATGAATCTGTCTTCTTCTAAGGCAAGCAGCTGTGCTAGCCTTTCCTCCACTGTGTCTGTATCAGTCATCCTGGTAATCTGAACGATTCTTAAACTGGGAAGAATATACTCCATAGGCATAACAACCTCCTGTCCATACACCAGGCTGAAAGGTGTGTGTCCTATAAGTTTCTTGCATGTGGTCCTATATGCCCATAATACAGCATTAACTCTGAGGTCACAATCATTCCTTTGGATATTGCATATCTTAGTAAGAGCATTTTCTAGAATCTTGTTAAAGGCCTCCACCGTACCATTATCCTGTGGATGGTAGGGAGTGCTCTTATGGTGCTCTATCTGAAATTCTTCTGTTAAGGCTTCAATGGTGTGATTCAAGAAATGGGTGCCTTGATCACTTAACAAAATTACTAGGCATCCAAATCTACTGATGATGTTTTCAAAAGGGAACTGTGCAGCTGTAGCAGCATCACAATTTCTTACCGGTTTGGCCTCTGCCCATCTGGTGAGGTACTCTGTTCCCGTAATGATATATCTCGGGCTAGTCCGTTTCCCTAGTGGATTGATAGGACCCACAAAGTCTATAGCCCACTTGCCAAATTCGTGTAGCGTAATCTGTGGTCGCAGCGGCATTTCATCGCATCGTGAAGGTTTTCCTACCCTCTGGCAGATATCGCAGCATCTGCAAAAGTCCTTAGTGTCTTTGTGCAACGTAGGCCACCATAATCCTGCCTCCAGGATTTTCTGCACAGTCGGCTTTCCTGCGAAATGACCTCCTGCGGTTCCTGAATGTGCCTCTCTGATAATAGCGTCTTTTTCATGTGGCATCACACATCTGCGCAAAACTTCATCCGGTCCTAACTTGTATAGGTGTCCTGTGATCAGGGTGAACTCTGCTGCTTTAACGACCAACTGCTTCTTTTGCTGCTTAGTAAACTCATCGGGTGCTACTCCTGTAGTGAGAAAGTGAATAATATCGGCATAGTAATCATCCACGATCTGGATAGAAAACAACGACGCATCTGGTAGATTATCATCTAGGTTACTTGGCTCTTCTCTTGAGTCTATCCGTGACAGAAGATCAGGTCCGGCATTTAGTCTTCCTGGTTTCACAATGATTTCAAAATCATACTCCTAAAAAAGGAGCAGCCATATGCAGATTCTTCCCCCTAACACTGGCTTATTGACCAGGTACTTCAATGCGGAATGGTCAGTAAACATCTTGAACGAGGCACCCAATAGGTAGTTCCTGAACTTCTGTAGAGCATACACCATAGCTAATCCTTCTCTTTCTGTTGTGGTGTAGTTCTTTTCTGCTGTCGACATCTTTCTACTGGAGTATACAATAGGATGGTCAATGTCCCCTTCTCCTGGTTGCGTTAAGACAACCCCTAGTGCGATGCCTGATGCATCCACATGTACATGAAATGGATTAGTCCAGTCTGGAAATACTAGGATGGGTGTTGTAACCATCTTCTCTTTAAGTGTGTCTAGACTCTGCTGACATTCCTCATTCCACAGGAATTTTACATCTTTCTTTAATATTTTTTCCATTAGCCCTGTAATCTTTGTGTAGCCCTTGATGAACTTTCTGTAGTACCTGATATAACCAAGTACCGTCCTCAGTTGCTTGACTGATTTGGGTGCTGGAAGATTTACAATGATGGCGATCTTCACGGGATCTACCATCAAGCCTTGTCTGCACACAATGTGACCCAACAAAATACCAAATGGTGCACAGAATATACATTTTTTCAAGTTTAGAGAAATTTGGTACTGCCTCCATTTCTCTAACATTAGTCTTAAATCACCTATGTGCTTGTCCATTAATCCAAATACAGTCCAGTCATCAAAATATACTTCTAGGAATTTATGGATGTATTCTTTAAATACAGCAACTACTACTCTAGAAAATATAGATGGTGCATTCTTAAGACCAAAGGGCATTACCGTATACTGGAACGAGCCCCATTCTGTTGCAAAGGTGGTCTTGGATCGATCTTCTGGATGTATTCTGATATGATGGTAGCCTGAAAAGCCATCAGTGAAGGAGTAGACCTCCTGTCCTCCCACGTTTTCTAATACCTCATCAGTGAACGGTGTCAGAAATGGATCGTGAAGTGATGGATCGTTGAGCTTGCGCAGATTGACACATATCCTGAAGTCTCCTTTAGTTTTCTTCTCCTGCATAACCATAGGGCTAACCCATTCACTTTCTTCTACCAGCTCAATGATGCCTGCTACTAGCATCTTATCGATTTCGTCCTTAACTTTTTCTTTGTAGCGCGGATTCAATCTATATAGGCACTGCTTGACTAGTCTATCATCCTCCTTCAATGGTATCCTCATCACTCCAAGGTCTCCAACTATTCCCTTCATCTCTGTGAACTTGGTGGGAAATAGGTCCTGATAGTCATGTAACAAATATGCAATCTGTCCTACTGTCTTATCATCCCAGTAGTCTCCAATAGAGGCAAACTTAGGTTCTACGTCTGTGCCAATATTGATCTTTTTAATCTTGATGGGTTCTGTGATTGCTGGAATCTCTAACTATGGTCCCTCAACATCGCGAGTCCCTTTTGACTCTCGAATGTTGGTATCGCGAGGGTCTTCATCCGCCTCCTCTGGTTCTGAGGTAAAATTATAACACTCTAACACCTCTTCTAGCTGGATAGCCCACTCAGGTTGAGGTGGCACTGATATGGTACAGTCTTCAAATATCTTGCTCTTTATTACTTGTAGGGCCTGATCAACACTTGGGTACTCAGATTCAAAAGAGAAGGTGAGTAGAAAGCTATCTATCATAAGTGGCCATGTTATTGTTCCCTTGCGTAGTTCAGTCTCTGTGTACCAGTTCCGTGGAACTGTATCCAAAATGTGAATGAATCGATGGACCCATTCATCCTTAGGAATGTCTGACCAATTCTGTTCACATGTCTGAATATGTGACCTGGGGTCACTCTCTCTTGTGTACTTATGCGGGACATAGTCTCTGTCGACAGAAAATCTGATCGCCATCAGTCTTTTAATATCATCCCATGATGCAATGTTCTCTTTATGCGCGTACCACCATCTTATAGATGTGGCTTGTACTGCAAGGTCCATAGCTGCGATCCTCTACTCGTGAGGAATCTGTTGTTCAAAATGCTCAAGGAAGTCCTAGATATCTATTAGACTATGAAATGATGGAATCTCATTGATCTCTGCGCCAATCCATCGCAGTGACTTAGACAAGTACGCGCACCTGCGCGCTAAAACTTCGTGAAGTCTGTTCTGCCAGTTCTCTAGACCAACATCTGAATCCGATGCACATGAGCTGTCGCATTGCCAACTAATGTTCCCATCCTCCATCGAATTGACATAGTCGCTCTGGTTTGTGGTCATCTGATAGAGACTCTCCATGTTACATGCCTCCTCCTCTGCTCGGATAGATTCAATATATCTAGGACCCTAAAGAGGATCCAATGGCGCGATGACCCAGATCTACGTGTCCTCAAAGGTCATTTGTCTTCTCTTTAAGTCGATAACAGCCATGTTACTGATCACCCAATCAATGCCTAGCAGTGCTGGATACGGTTTACTGTCTCCAATAATTTCTATAACTTCAAAGTCCGCAAAGCTGTGAACTCCGTAGATGTCAACTGGCACCTACGGTAACCGACCCAGAGGTGATGCTCGCTGTTGGTTAGCTAATCTTAGGTGGATAGGTGATGTGACTGACTTAGGGCTACCCATCTATTCCCATGTTTGCTTAGTCAGAACATTTACGTCCGATCCTAGATCTAGGATTACCTCATCCATTTCAAATTCTCCCACTTGCGCTGTAAGTTGCATCTCTCTTCCCATTCTTGTATGTCCTGTAATATTACGGAAGAAGATGGCTGACACTGATCTATGATGCACTGAAGTTTTGTGATAGCCTGCTCATTTCTTACAAGTTTTAGACAACTTCGCAGGAAGGAATGTACACTTCCTATCATCTCGTCGTCATTGCATCTTCCTGATGTGGTAGCCTACAGTGTCTGTACAAGGATATCGCCACAAGGTGCTTGCTGCGGTACACCCCTAGACGGAGGTACCTATGATCCTAATTGCATAGGTTCATCAAAGAAAGCCTTGGCTTCATGAAATGTCTATTTATTCTTCTGCAGGTTGAGTGGTGTTGCTTTACTAGGAGCTCTACGCACCCACTGCTGACCTGTGTTCTTTTCTGTCTCCTGCGATGTCCCACTGGTAGAAACATCGCTACGAGTCACAATATTAACTCTTGGTTCTGGCTCTTCCTACTCGGCAGCAATAAGCTGGATGTTCTGGTGTATTGCTGGCTTAGGTTCTCTGATCTTAGCTATCAAGGTAGGACACTCCTCTATAGTATGATCATAATATTTGCAGTAGCTACAAGTGGTAGTGGGGCTCTGACAGTCCCTAGCATAATTTCCTACAACTCCACAGTTATAAAAAGTAACTGGGTCACGACCACGGCCAAAACCTTCTCCTCTACCGAAGCCTTCTCCTCGTGCAAAGCCTCCTCCATGGCCTTGTCCTCTGAATCCTCCTCCATAGCCACCGTAAGACAGATCAAGCTGTGGTCCTGCTGCTGGACCCTGTGTCTCTGACTGGACTCCGTATAAGTCTTGCTTTGCTCCAACCATCATATCATAGGCTCTGCAATCGTGTTCATCATGTCCTACTAACTTGCAGAAGATGCAGTATAAGTTCTTAGGTGTCTGCACGTACTTCTGAAGTAAGGGGTACTGGTGAGGTAGATGTCCTCGTGTTTTGCATATTTCACACCACGGTCCATGGGTCTGTGGTAAGGGGTTAGGAGCCCCTTGTCACTATATACTCTACAAAGACTGGACAGTTGTCTTTACTATGGCCTTGTGCTTTACATTTAATCCACCATATGTCTTGCGCAACCTCTTTCCCTTTCTTAAGCTCATGCAACTGTAATGTGAGATTAGCCAACTGATTTTGTAAAGTTTCCATGCATGTACTGCTCTCAGCTAGAGGTGAGGCCTCTAGTTTCATCGCCATCTCCAACGCATCATCCTACGTCTGGAGTTTCTACTGCATTAATGGCAGTCTAATGTGAGGGAGCAGCGCTGTAATAAACCACTCCTTATGCTGCTCCGACGCAAATTCAAAGCTTACTTGGTCTATAAGGGCTTTGAATTTCTGGTCAAAGTCCCATATTGACTCCGATGGTAGCTGCTTGATGTCCTTGAGTTATGTTATACACTGTGACTCAGACTTAGGTTTCTTAAACTCTTTAATCATGGTGGTCTTGACCTGGGCAAGTGTCCTGGGTACTATGGTATACTTTATGTACCATGTTAAAGCTCGATCTCTAAGTGTGGTGACCAACTGTACAAGTTTAAGGTCATCGTCATTGATTGTTTTAATGGTCCACATGGCTTCACATAGAAACCAATGCTGCTCTGGGTCCTCTGCCCCTGTTCCCTTAAATATTGGTAGCTTCATATCATCCCCCATTCTATTTCTATGTGGTGGATGTTGATTTACTATGTTACTACCACTCGGTAGTGTAGGTGGAGGTGATGTAGCAGTGGTAGGTACTGTCTGCGAGGTACTGGATGGAGTTCCTACGGGATTGTTCTAAGTCCCGGTCTATTTTTGTGTGGTGTAAGGGTGGTAAGGGCTACCCCCTTCTGTTCCTTCTGTGGTACTATGACTCTATTCTCTAGTATGCTCTGGGCTACTTTCAACTATGGGTTAGCTGAAATCTACTCTGTATTTCTTTCCACTACGTGTTCGTCCAATGTCATCAAAATCACTTTCGAACTCTTGTGACATTACTATCTTTACTTATTCATCTGAAACTAGATCCATTGTTCCTTTTCCATGTAATAGCATCTTAATGGACAAGTTTAAATATCTTAGGTACTTACCATGATATCCTTTGAAGAAGTAGCGCTCAGCCTCGCTGAAGCTTTTTGTTTGGTCAACTGCAAACTCTGTGACGAAGCCTCCTAGCACACTCACAAGCTAGAAGTCTACTGCTCTCGTAAGGGGATTATCAAGGTTCTCCACGGTCTAAATCAGCTCCGATGTCCAGACAATGTCTCTTTTCTTTTTGAATATGCTTGTATCAGTTAACTTTGCTAACCAGTCATAAAGTTCATTTCCAAAGGTCGAAAAAAATATCGCATGGATGTCTGTAATGATATGTTTTTGTAACCAGACCTCTGTGTTCAGTTTAGGACTCCTGTTCTCTCATTCGGAAAACTCTTTCAGGTTAGACCAAACCTACTCGTTGAGTTCGTCTCTAGTAGGGCGCCACCAGAACATCAGTGCTCAGTTTGTTCAAAACCGGCAACGGAACCATTTGTTGGTTATCATGGGTAGACCCAGGTTTACTATAATTAACCAACAACACCCCTAGCTCACTGGCCCTTTCGGCGACATACCGCGAAGTGGCCTGAAGTCTCACCCGAAGTGATTCTAATGGGTTGGCCAAGGACTCAAGTGTCTTGGACCAGGTTCTATGCGCACCCTACTTGCTACTCACAGCTCTGCTAGCCGCAAGGCCTCTATCTCTATGCATCGCATGATTCTCCCGCTCGCGTCACGCGACCTCCTCCACTCATGGCTCTTCTAGCCGCGAGGTCTCTATCTCTACACGCGTCGTGCGATCCCTTTCCTCGTCGCACAGCTTCCACTTACTCACAATATCTCCAACCTTACCGCATCACCATACACTGTGCGACATGCACTCCTCTCCAACGCTAAGCCCTTAACCTACGGTATTGAGCACTGTAGCTCCTCTGCCGGTGCGGTATCGCCTCTCTGCGATACCCTACCTCCGCGGCTCAGTGCACTTAGCGTTGCTCATGTCGACATGCAAGACTCAACATATAAGACTGTTCATACTGCAACTAAATGACTGTTTCAAGGCAAGCATAAATGAACCCTCATACAATATACCAAAGGCTTCAGCTTGTAATTATCATTGTATATTGATGCGAACTGAATAATACATACATACACTGTCTGTAACAAGGTTCATGTGCAAAGTAACAAATAACAGTAAATAAGCACAAACACATTCAATCATCACATAACACGCAAGTTTTACATGGTTCAACCCCAGAATGGGAGTTACGTCCATAGAACTGTGCTTCTCTATTATAGCTCAAGGGAAGGTAAGCACAGTTCTACTGCACCGCATATGCAGCTAGAGATCTTTTGGGTAACTCCGCACACAGCCTGGAGCCTTTCTCTCTTAGATCTCTTCTCTTTCTCTACATTGTCTCTCTTACAATATACCCTTCCCACTCTGTCAATCCTCAAGGATTGTTCATATAAACTCAATGAGCTAGCTGCTGGTTACAGAAAGATGCTATCACTAATAACAGAACCAGAGCATGGTCTTTACAATACAAGGCTAAAATATGCAAACAACTAACAGCCCAAAAGCCCAAACCAACAAACTAACCAACCAACCAACCCTTTACAATACAAAATATATCCCTTTATAGGCGGCCCAAAGGTATCGCCATTACAACACTGTGGGCCTATCCCAACAGTAATCCCCAACCCTCATAAGTGATAGTTGGCATATCTGTACTTGGAGTAGTCACTTTCCATCACACCATAGCTCTCTGCAGTCTTCCATGCTTCCCGGCGCTGATCATGGGTACTATGCACCGCTTCCTAATTACCACAGCTTCCTGTAGTCTTCCATGCTTCCCAGCGCTGACCATGGGTACCGGCGCTGCTTCCTGCTCCTGTCCTTCGTCTTCAATACCTCGGCCTCATCGCTCCTTTTCCTTTATGTGGGTATCCGAGCCCTCCTGTCTTTCGCCGCTGCCTTCAATGCAGTGGGTGAGCTCTCTCGTCTTGGCCACTCAGGTACCGTCACCTTTCTTGACTTCTGTATCTTAAAAGTCATGGCTTTCAGCTTTGCTCTGCAGATGGAAACCTCCTACGGCGTCGTAGCTCCGCTTCTTCTATTTCCGCCAAAACTGTCTGTCCGCCAAAAATAGCAGCTTCTTCTGTAGCTGCGGGACCCTACTCCAACAAAATGGGCCAACGACAATGACGGGGTGTAGTAGAGCAGGATATGAGCACATTTTGGGATAAAAATGTTGACAAGGTGGGTATTTCTTAATAGCCTCATGATAGTCTTTAAAGAATGAAGACCAGAAATAGCCAGCATGAAGGATTTTCTGGGCTGTAGCCATCCCAGATAAATGACCACCACATGCTCCAAAGTAGAAATCATTCAACACATGTTCAACTTCCTCATGGGTGAGGCATCACCAGAGAATAGAATCAATCGCACGTCTATACAAGGTATCATTTAGGATGAGGTAGTATTTCACATGGTAACCGATACGGTGGCGATCGTCACAGGATATATTTGGCTGAAATATTTATGTTTGGAGATAAATAAGCAAATCTCCATACCATGGGTCAGTAGTGCTTATTAGGAACATAAATTCATCGAGAAATGAATCATTGGGCTCAGATTCCATCACAACAGAGGGAAGATCACACATTAGCTCAGAAAAGAACAAGGATTTCTTTGATGTGTCTTTGGCAAATTCTAGATCAAACTCTTGTAGTATGACTATCCATCGGGAGTACTTTCCCTCGAGCACCTGACGAGTCAGGATGTAATACATAGGGTTCTGGTCTGCCAATACAGTGGTTGTGTGGAGCAAAATGTAGTGACAAAATTTTGGTACAGTAATGACTGTGGCCAATGCTAACTTCTCCACACATGAATATCGGGTTTCAAAATCCATAAGACTCTTACTAGCATAGTAAATCATGTGCTCCTGACCTTTGGGATTTTCTTGCAGCAAAACCATAGCGATGGTACTAGTGGAGGTAGCAAGATACAAGAGAAAGTCCTTTGAATAATCACGGGGTTGTATCACAGGTGAATGAGTCAGAGCATGTTTGAGATTATCAAAGGCACGTTGGGCTTGGTCATCCTAGGAGAATAGAGTGTCCTTCTTAAGGAGATGCATATAACCGTGCATTTTCTCTGCAAAATTACACATGAAATGATAGAGGAATTTTTCCTTCCCTTTCAAACATTGGAGTTCGAGAAGATTGGTTGGGGCTGGTAGAGCTAAAATGGTGGCGATTTTCAAAGGGTCTATTCAGATGCCATCTTTAGAGACCACAAAACCTAACAGACATCCCGTCTCAATGAAAAAAACACATTTATGTGGATTGATCCGTATATTATAATGGCAGCATCTCAGAAAAATATCTCTAAGATGACTAGGGTGGTCCTCTCATCGGTGTGAATGAGCAGGGAGGTCGTCAAGGTATAGTTCAACAATATGTTTAATATCATGAAACGTATAGGACATCACACGCTAAAAAGTGGCTCCAACAATTTTCAATCCAAAAGGTAACTTCCTATATGCAAAGGTTCCCCATGGGAAAATGAATTCTGTCTTGTGCTGATCGGTGGGTAATATCTCAATCTAATTATAGCCATAAAAGCCATTGATAAATGAGAAGATGACACTTCTAGCATAGTTGTCGATAATCTGATCGATATGTGGAGTAGGAAAGTTGTCCTTGGGACAAGCTTTATTCAAGTCTCTAAAATCGATACAGACTCTAATGGTGCCCTACTTTTTGTTGATAGGGACAATGTTCAATACCCATAACATCAGGGGTACGGCATAAATAAACCCAACTTTGAGAAGTTTCTCTATCTTAGCTTTAATAGCTGTGACCTTCTGTGGATGGACTTGCCTTATTTTTTTCCTAACAGGTTTAGCTGTGGTATAGGTTTTAATTTCATGGACCATAATGGATTGGTCTATCCCCGGAATTTCTTCATAAGACCAGGAAAAAATAACGGGGAATTCTTTGAAAAGTTCCTTGTATGCTTTAGATTCGTCTACCGACCAGTTCTGCCCAATGTGAACATGCTCGATGGTACCATGCTTGACTGATATGTCAATCGGATTTGTCTAAGTAATGTTAGAAAGGTTTCCTTCAGAATCTATGTCTTTCAACAATATAGGACTTTGATTTTATTTTACAATATCAATGGAAAACAAGGATGCAAAATCATGGTTAACCGAACTTGTGTTGGGGAGGAACAAGGATCTATGATGGTGATCCTCCCAAATGGACTCATTTGTACTCATAATCTCCATAATGGACTCATTGGAAGGAAAAATCTAAGAGAGATAATCTAGAATAGGAAGAGATGGTTCTAACCAGTAAGGCAGGTGGTAAAACTCCAAAGCCACTAGATGAAGGTCATCGGTGTGATATTTAGAAAGGGTTTGAATGGTGTTGTACATTTCTTCATGTGGACTCAATGAGGTCGATTCAACAATTTGTTTTCCCTTGGGCTCAAAATTAAATGATGCAATCATATTCACTGTCCTCGTATCTGTGTTAGGAGGAGTGGACAGAAAAATCCCCATAAGGGATGAATACTTCAACATGCCTACCCTAATCGACTAGTAAGGAGGATGGGACTGACCTAAAATGGGGATGTTATTAGCTGTAGAGGTCGTAACATCTGGCGTATAGAAATGAAGCTGATCAATGGTAACAATTCTTCCTAGATGTGGGAATTGGACTGTTCAGAATACTGTCGAAGCGACAGTAATCATGGCGTAAAACCAATTTCTTCCTAGAAGGAGGTTGTAATCTAATGGGGCATCTACTACTTCTACCAGAATAGAAACAATTTTTCACCGAAGCTTGACTACAAGGAATGATATGAGACCATGGGGCTGGAAACCTCATCCATCAAAGGCCTTCAAATTCATAGGTGATGTTACAAGTTCAAGAGAGCCGATAGCTTTCCAACAAGACAAGAACGAAACTGAAGTTGAACCTCCTTCGTCTAAGACATTCCTGAAGACTTTATTTCCGACTACTTTCATGATGATTTGGAAAGCAAGTTTGTGGGGTATTCTAGACTTATAATTCTCAATATTGAAATGAATCAAATTAGAATTGTCTAGGTCTAAATATCCTAATGTAGTTAACAGATTTTTGCGTTGTGTAGGGAAACTTTGGAGCACTTCCAAGGTAGACATTGCACATGGTGCCTGAGCGAGATCTTCAACTACATAATAAAATTGAGTAGATCGGGAATTAGGGTTAAAAATAACCTTCCTAAGAGTATTGTTGGGTGGATGCAAAATCATATAGAGAGTAGGCTTCTCGATGGTTAAGGGGACAGTAGATGAGGGTTCGGGAGAACCAGTAGAAAGAGATTTCCCTGAAGAAGAAAGGTCTTCTTTCTTGTTTTCAGGTTTGTAATAATTCTAACTTTGAGTTTCTATACTAATGTTATTCGAGGACATCATACGAATTTCCTCTGATGAACTAGAGTTTCCCTGATTAGACATGTGGTCTATCAGTTGTTGTTGAGAGGGAAAAGGATCCGTGAGAACTATGGGTGTGGGATTTGTTTTCAAAAATTGGGTGATTTCATCCCAGCGGGGACACTCTTTTGTGAAATTGTCACCTCTGCATAGCAGACATGGATATTTTTATTTTCTTTTCCCTTTATCGTTATCATTGTTGGTTGGTTTTGGGTTCTCCTTTAGGTTTCCATGTTTTTTATTCTTATTTTTACCTTTCTTTTTATTATTTCTAGAGGTTTGAATACTCTGAATAAAATTAACCTTGGCATAAATATTGGGATTTGAAGGATTAGGGGTGGTAGTCTGGGGTTGCTTGGCAGGTTTTGCTGTCGACGGGGACTATATTGAACCAACAATCCCATCAACAGGGACTTCTGATGGTGGCTTTGCAGGATCGGTGCTTGGGCGAAGAGCTTGAGGAATCAAGTCATATAAAGTTTCGGATCGGGAATAGACCAATTCTAGATATTGGGATCGACTAATGGCTTGCTCTTCAGTAACAACACCGCCCATAGCCACATCTCAAGCAATCAGAGGAAACACATATTTGGTAAACAAATTAACTAATAACTGATTCGGAATAGTAGCCTTAATAAGTCTTCTCCGCCTTCTCCACTCATGGATATGATCAAATATTTTGGTCAATGTGTTCTGTCGTAGAGAAGTTAAGAGATCAGTACCTATTTCATAACAAATAGGAAGCTGAAAATGTGTAAGAAATACAGTTTCCAATGAGCCAAAATCCAAAAATGAGTGTTGTGAAAGTTCAATATACCATTTCGTGGCTGTACAGGTCAAAGTTCACTGAAAGAGTCTTAAATGAACTGAATCATCCATAAGGGAGTTTGAAGAACACCACCTATGGAATGTCATGACATGGTTTTTTGGGTTGTCTGCCTCCTTCCCATAGAACTTTGGAATGTCTGATGGTAACTTTACTGGAATGGGAGGCCGAGAGGGGTTATGTTGGATGGGGTTGTTAATCAATTTGGACAAATCAGGCAAGTCCAAAGTACCTGGGAAAGGTAACTGATGGTTAGGTTGCACATACTGGTAATATTAATATGGCATATAGTTACCAATAGGACTATAAGTAGATTAATAGACAGGCTGTTGTGACGAAGAACTACCGAAAAATTCGCCCACAAGGGGGTTCATTTTTGGGATGAGGACCGTTAGGACCACTAGGGCCTCCAGGACCACCAGGACCATTGGGATCACCAGGACCACTAGGACCACCCAGAGGTAGACCACTAGACCCTCGAGGGCCTCTAGGAGGTAAACCTCCAAAGCCTCCGAAACCACTAGGAGGAGGGCCACTAGACCCTCCACGACCATTAGGGGGAGTGCTACCAAACCCCCCAAGACCACCAGGACCATTAGGACCACAAGGATTAAATACACCAGGCCCCACAGGGGGAGAACCTCCATAAGGCAGTCCTCTGACACCTCCCGCAGTATGTATGGGTATCACCCCCATAGCTAGCATGTAGGACAAGTTAGGTTTCCCCCATGGTGTGAAAGTATTACTAGGATAGGGAATTCTGAAATAAGGCATTCCTATAGGATTGGGTGTATAATTAATGTTCCCTACAGGTATTTGATTTGCTGTATAACCATAACCCCAAGAGGTTTGACTAGTTATAGGTTGTGCCCCCAAGGTCTAACCTAAACTAGATCGGGGAATAACCACATTAGTGTGGGTGGGAGGGACATAAACTATAAATTTCTCTATACCAGATGTCTGTCCTTGACTAGATAAAATTTTGGTGCCAGATAATGTAGGTCATGTCGAGGGTTGCCCCCCGGAACTAGAAGGTAATAACGAAATGGGAATTGAAGGTTGGGCCCCAGGTTTGAAATACTTAGGAGGATTGGGAACATACATAATATGGGAGGTGGTGGGGTTGGTAGTTTGACCTGGTTTGTGTGGTGTTACTGCGCGATCTATAATTGGTTCAATGGGTCTCATAGAATCGGCAAGTGAATGATATCCCACAGGAATGGCTGTGGAATGTGATGGTGGTGTTCCCAATATGTCATCTATTTTCTTTTCAATCTCTTGTGCATGGATAATGGCTACATGGTATTGTCTACATTCTTATTCATATGGAGAAACTTCTTCAAAAAAGTTTAAATGGGTGCCAAATGAGGCAATGTCCTGTGTTATAGAGGTATCCCAAAATGTAGCATTGGGACCATAATTCGGACAGGTAGTATCATGAACATGACCTTCTGTGGGAGGATGGAACGAAGTATTACCTCGAGAAAGTTGTTGGACCAAGGGAGGTGAGTGTGATGTATATGGTCCTCCGCTTTTTGCAACCACATTATCTCCCACTTTGGAGGTGGTATCAACTCCTTGGTCGATAGCTTCCATTAGATTTTCTCCTGAACCAGGAATAAAATCAGGTGGCAAGCCCTGTACTCTTTTGGACTGTCTTAGCTTAGCTTTTTTATATAGCACCTATCTAACCTAGGTTCTAAAAAACTAGAAAACACACCAAACATTTCCCTACTCAAGCTATAGGTCAACACAAGCAAACTTAAAATGACAGGAGGGGTTCAGATAGTCAGGTCTCTCACCAAGATTGTCAAGAAGGTTCCACTTGCAATATCCCTCAAGTGTATGTACGTAATAATCTCCCCAAATGTTTTTTTTGGTGTATGGCTCCAAGCAAGATAACCAAATGGCTTTCCTCAAATGGATAAGGTGTCCTAGTGGGGTCTCCCGATATATGCAAGGTACGTGGGAGCTCAAATCGGTAGTATTGTTGTCTAATGCATAACCGTACACAAGGGGCCTTCCGTTATACAATCAAGTATGTTAAGTACCTTTCTATATACCTCAAGGGTACGTGAAAGGCTATTTGATATACCGACAGTACGTGGAAGAACCGCGAGTATCCCGGGATGTAATGCAGACGAGTAACGACAGCTCCTACACTCAATGAAGCCCGAACACGTCTCTAACCTATGACTCAAATTGCTATGTAAATTTTAACCTATAACTACCATTAATTTTAAAGTGGATGGTTAGGTGAATGCATGGAGTTTTGACAAAAAAAGTAAAACCGTGCAATATGCATATGCAAATATTTCACTTTACCGTTCGGTATGCCTACCTACGGGAGGGAAAGAGAGTATTTTATTTTGCTTCAAAACCAAAAATATTTCCAAACAACAATATTGAACACAAAACCAAAGACAAGCAGCACTTTCCAAACTCATTTCTCATTTCTAAAAGAAATCAAAAGGGAAGGAGTCTGTTTTCTTAAAAGAAAAACAAGCAGCACACTATATGCATATGCACTCTATTTTTCGATTTTTCGTAAAGCATAGACAAATCTAACTTAAAACTATAATTTTATTTTTATTTTGATGAGATAGTATAAATGCAAAAGAGACAAAGAACATAGAGAACCTGAAATCTTGTGAGGCTAATCAGAGATCCAATGTCTCATGCTTACTAATGATAATGACCTAATCTCAGTCAAAAATTTTCTTTTTAAAAACAAGCAAAAAGAAGTCTTCTATGGGAACACAAAATGAGATCAAGATGCTAATTAAACATTTTTCTTTTAGTCTATGTAACAGAAATAAAAGAGAGCTCTCTAACACCTAAGATTTCAAAAAATAAATCCTTTCACAAAGAAAACCAACAAGCATGGAAGAAAAGGGACAATCAACAAGCCTGATCTAGCTTTTGGATTCTTCAAACAAACCAACATTTTACAACAAAATTTCAAACCAAAAACATCAGATTCTAACACACAAGCCTGACAGTGCAGGGCTAAGAGAAAATCAACTCAAAATTTTTGCAAAAAATGAGAAAAACATGGTCTTGGAATAAGGCCTACCTAGCACCGCGCTGAAGGGGTCTTGACATAGCAATTTTGGCCTAGCATCGCTCCTGGATAACAGGACTTAGGTGATGGCACTGTGTGTTGCTAACAGGGTTCAGGTGGTGGCATCTCTTCTCACAAACAGCATAAGAGCAATTCCCTGTATAAATCCAAAACACAAAGGAGAACGATAGACCAAGTTAGAAGAAGATCATATCTAGGTAAAAAATGATAGATTGAGAGTAAAAAAGAGCATAAAAAGTATAAATACTTCATATTTGAGCAGATCTAAAAGATTCAAACCAAAATTCACTGAGTTAGATAGCATATCTAAGTGAAGAGAGTTGGACACAGAGCCTGGATTCAGACAAGATTTCAAGAACTAAGGAAGATCAGATGAACTGATATGCGTATCAATACCCAGCGGATTCGCCAGATTTGTAACCATGAATATTTCACCTTTTATGGACAAAAGTTGTTCCTCTAGTCTGAATGCTTCAGATCCAGAACAAATGAGTGAATGAAAAAGGATGAATACCTTCACTAGATGTCGTAGACACCTGGAATGCTACTTTCATAGTGAACCTGTGTACTTGCAAATAGATCAAACATGCAAACACATAAAAGCTACCAGAAAATCATCTACTTATCCATGTTAGTGACTAAGGAATCTAACAACATGTACATGCGAAATCAAAACAACAGTAATGTGGGACAGAAATGATCTTTGCATTAAGATGTATGGAAAATTTTACAACTAATCAATCCTTAGTGTCGACATGCATCTCCATGAGACAAACACTTCATCCCCATAAGCTCAAACTTTTCTCTCTATGCTATCCAATGGCTTGGGCCAAGTGGTCAATCCAACAACATAACAATACCTCTATAGTTCTCTCCCTCAACCATGGACATGAGCTTGTATTTATAAGGCTCAATGGATAGGAATGGTTGAGAGATTTGTGGATGAGGTGGCCTCTAAGATCCTATGATCAGGGATATTTGAGCCCAACTGACCCACAATGATAGGGATAAGGGAGGACATGAGACTCATGATCTAGAAGCCTCGAGAAAGTTCTCTTTTTCCCATTTTACCTAGGGTAATGCTTATCTCTTCTTATGACAGAGCGGTTTAGATTAGAAACGCTTATGGAACAAAGGCCACAGGTGATGGCACCACTTATGGAAAATAGGATGAAGTCAGTGTGAGCAAGGTATGGCTCATGGTTCACAGGGAAAGTGTGGTGTTAGGTATTTTCATGTATAATTGACAAACAACATGGGTTTCCACTCCAATTGCTGGTATTAAGGGAAAGTATGTAAGTCAAACGTCTTATCACATGGTGGTGACAGGATTTTGGTATAACACTAAGTATGCTTGTGACCTTCTTTGTTGCTTTCACATGGAAGATTGTAAACTAGCCCCTTATCCCTTCTAGTCTAGAGTCAAAATTTCTACCACTTGTACTTCCCCTGAAGTAGATGCCACCTTGTATCGTTAGCTTATTGGTAGTCTCTTATACTTGACTCATTCCCATCCTAACCTTTCCTTTGTCATTGGTCATGTTTCCTGTTATATGCAAACACCTCATGAAAGTCACTGGAAAGAGGCAAACAGAATACTTCGATATATTCGAAGTACAATTCAGTTTGGCAGTCATTACAGTATAGGGGGGAAACCTTTGTTGGTTGGTTTCATTGATTCAGATTGGGTCAGCAATCCTGATGATCAAAAGTTTATTGCAGGTTATGTTTTCAATCTAGGATCTAGACCTATCACTTGGGCTTGTAAGAAACAACAAGCTCTTGCTCTTTCTTTAGTAGAAGTAGAATATCAAGCCACAGTTAATGCCAGTCAGGAAGCTTTATGTCTTCGACAGATCCTTACAGAGTTTGGATTCAAGCACCAGCAACCTACTCCACTTTGGTGCGACAATCAAAGTTCCATCAAGCTTGCCAAAGATCTAGTTCTACATCAATGTAGCAAACAAATTCATCTACACATGCACTTCATCAGAAATCTTGTTCATGATCATTTTCTTGAAATGCTCTATTTCCCTACAGATGATCAAGTTGGAGACATCTTCACCAAGTCTCTTACAGAAGTGAAGATTTCTAAACTTTGACCTATGTTAAGAGTTCATGAATGTGTCCTTAAGGTAGGATAAGCTCTAATGCCTCCCTTCTTCTCCTAATAGTGTCACTTTTGTAAATCCTTCAATCCTATCCCAAGTTTTTCTTAAGGGGGGATGTTAGGATATTTAGACACTTAGGAGTTAGTTAAGATAAACTTGTGTAATATATCCATTAGGTAAAGTGTGTTTCTTTAGTATGCATTAGTATACATTTATAAATATTCTAATCTAATGGTCACGATATGTTCTAGACATAAAGTGATCCGATGGTTCAACTTCTCTTAGATCATACCTACCATTGATTCGTGGCTTAACACCTGATTGGTCCATGATCTCTATTTAAAGAGCATGGAGGGTATTTGGATAGTTGATCAATTATGAGAAGCTCATATGTAATGTTCTTTCTTTTTCATAATAAATTGCTCCAAGCAACTATTTGGCTGGGGTCATGGACTATTTACCTCTCAAGGGTTTTAATCACGTGACAAACATCGGTGTATTGATCTGTGATATGTTTGTGTGAAGTTGTTCCTCTAGGTGTTTGGTCTTTTGGGAGTACCATATGTACCCAAATAGACAAATTATCCTGTCATTTTTTATAGTAAATGGTAATATCATCTAACTATACAATGACATAATTATGGATCAAGCCCCTGAAAGCTATGCCCATAGCTCTCTGGAACATGGCTCCTGCGTTTATTAGTCCAAATGGCATCCATATATATGAAAATATCCCCCCAAGGGGTATGAAAAGTAGTTTTAAGTTGATCACTGGGTGCAACCAGGAATTGGTTGTAGCCAAAAAAACCATCTAGCAGTGAAAACATCTCCGATCTGGATACTTTCTGTAGGATTTGCTCCATTGGAGGAACATGATAATTATCTTTCTCAAAGGCCTGGTTGACATTCTTGAAGTCTTCGCAGAGTCTAATTTCCCCATTATTCTTATGAACATGAACCAATTCAGCTATCCACTATGTGTGCCTGATGGGAAATATGATCCTAGATAAGAGTAGCTTGTCGAGTTCTTTCTTGATAGAAGGCTCCAGACTAGGGTGCATTTTCCTCAATTTCTGCTGATAGGGATTTACCTCAGGTTTCATGGGGATGTTATGATGCATGTTGATAGTATCAAAAGTCCTAAGTTCATCATATGTCATGGAAAAAATATCTTTAAATTCCTTGCATAGTTTGATAAAAGCTCTTCTTTCATCATGAGAACAATGTATCCCAAAATTGATAAATTGAGTCTCATACTCTGTTCCCAAGTTGACAAGGGTGTGATTCAAGATTGATATTTGAGTCTTGCAGTTGATGGTTTGTCTGAATTTATCTTGTAAATCATAGAACTTCTCTAGACTAATGACAGACTTGGGGATGATGTTGGAAGGATTAGATAGAGACTTCTCATGATTAGCTTCGTTGATAGCCATACCTGCGAAGGTATTTTGGGCTAACAGGAATTCAAGTATTTGATGGTCATCATCAAACACTTTCCAACTTCTCTAGAATGATGACAGACTTGGGGATGATGTTGGAAGGATTAGATAGAGACTTCTCATGATCAACTTCGTCAATATCCATACCTGTGAAGGTATTTTGGGATGACAGGAAGTCAAGTATTTGATGGTCGTCATCAAACGCTTTCCAACTTTTGACATAGTCAAGTATAGAGGGTTTGTACATCAATTCGACAGAGAAAGTTTGTGGAGACAAGACTTATGGAAATATTAGTCTAGATGCAGTATTGGCTAATAGATCTATGTCAAAGTTTTGTGATCTAGGAAGATATTTAATATTAAATGCTGAGAAAGAATTAGTCATATCTTTGATTATTCTTTGGTAATTAACTAGATGTGGAGATAGACAATGTATCTAATTCAGTACCTGTTTCACAATGATTTCAGAGTGTCCTATCCATTCAATTTCTTTCACTCCCATATCAATAGCTTTCCTGAGTCCTTGGACTAATGCCTCATACTCATCCATGTTATTGGTACATTCAAAATCCAACCTGCATTCCATCATTGTTTTGATCCCCTTAGGATCAATAAGTACACATCCTATGCCTACTCCCTCCTTTGAATTGGATCCATAAAAAAAATAAGTCCAAAGTATAAAATCAATTTTGAAATTGGTAATTACATTATATACATTATGAACAACAGTGCTAGAGAATGGGACAGATGTAAGATGAGTTATCTAAGAGTGCTTCTGCTCATTTTCTATTGGTAAGACATCAACAGGAAAGTCTCAAAAGAAAGTGCCAAATGTGACATGTTCAATTTGATTGTTAAAGAAGGAGACAAATTTGTTGGACCCATCAAGATCAGTTACAGTTTGTTTCATGAATGGCTCCCTATTAACTTTGAGCTTGTTAGGTTTCCTGTTAAGAGGTAACCACAGGTGAGACCAATCAGTAGTAAAGCAACCTTTAAGTTTCTCTGACCAATCCCAACTCAGCCACATACTGTAAGTCTCTAGAATATCTACAATCACAATATCGATAGTTTGATGAATCCGAGGATCTACGGATAATCTGAGAAGAACATTTCTCAGCTTACCTACAACTTTAACCTTGGATCTATCTAATTGCACAATTTGAATAGGACAAGTTTCCTAGGCGGCATTGAGTTTCTTACACATAGAAAGGGGCATAACATTAGATGAAGCACCTAACTCTACCATACAGTTATGCATGTTCCTGTTAAATATTTCAAAGGTAAGTAAGAAGGGAGGAGTGCCCTTGCTTCCAGGTTTGGGATGGTTTGGTTGAGGAGTAGAATCAAAATTATTATTTTGAGATTCTTGAAGTTTTTTTATGATCATTCTTTTGGATAAGGAATCCCCTATGGAAGGGATTTTGAGAATATAAAATAAATATATGTTTTCTTTGACTCTTTTAAGGTCCTCAACCAAGTTGTATTCTGGCTCCAGAATGAGGGTGTTCTTTAGAGTTTGAGTCTTACCTTTGCTAGGGGTCTATGTCAGAGGTGATGATTCCTGGGGAGGTGGCCCTTTAGACCTGGTATTGTGTGTGTGTTGTAGGTTAGAAACTGTGTCGATTTATTCTTCTTCTTCCAAAAATAATCTCATAGAGCTGACCTGTTGGTCATCTTCCTCTTCCTCTTAGGGAGGTTGTGAATCTTGAGTGGAATTATCCTCAGATGGTTCTCGAATGTCTAGTGTTCCTACAGCTAAGGCTTTCAAGATAGAAAATATTTCTTTTGAGGTGAACCCCTCGCTAGGATCTGGAGGTGGTGGATTCTAAGAAGGTTGATTTGGCCTCCTAAAAGGTGGCCTATTGAATCCCATATTGTTTGATTGATTTTCATTGCTTGTCTTCTTGAGATCTACCATCTTGTTAGACATTATTTGAAGGAGCTTCTTCACTTCACTCATATTGAACAAAACTTGACTGGTAGTAGCAGGTTTAGGTGAACTGTCACTTTTTCTATGCGAGGTAGATGCTTGTTTAGATGTGGTTTTAGGGTTGCCTTTGAGACAAAACATGTCCTTGTTGACTTGTATGGATTCAGAGAAGGCGTCTTGAAAGGAATATTTACAAGACCTTTTGACCCACATGGCTATTTGGGTCGGGAGACACTTAATATAGTATGCTACCAGTAATTCCTCAATAGGAAGTACCGTACTTGGGATCCTATTCTTTAAATATGAAAACCGGTGATTGTAATATTTGACTCTTTCTTTACCCTTAGTCTTCATGGAAGAGAGCTCTATGACTAACTCCTCTTGGGTCTTATTCATGGTCTTGTCATACCAAAAATTTTGAGTGAATATTTCAAAAAACACATCCCATGACGAGATGGTGCTAGCTTCTAAGGAAAAGTACCAGGTAGAAGCCTTTCCTTCAAACGTGTAAGGGAACAGTCTACAAACCACGTCTTCATGTATGATGTTCCTAAGTTTGATGGCTTGCATGAAAGATTTGATGTGGTCTTCCATGAGGATTTTGTCATCTGGATTAAATTTTGGAAGCCACTTCTTTGGGTTTTTAGGAAACATATATTGATCACCTAAAATAGACATGGCATCTCCATCTAACCATGGCATGCTGTGATGTTCGTCAGCCATAGGGACAGATTCCACTAAAGAATCCAAAGATTTAGAATCTGATGATTTGTGTGAGGAAGATGAAGAAGAGGGAGGTGATGGAGGTGGTCCTCTTGCTCAGATGCTATGTTGAGGATTTGCTGAGCCCCAAAAAATGAAACCTAGATCAAACCTAGGAGTGGATGGTTCACTAAAAATTTCACGACGTCTCTCAGCGTTTTGGTCACTTGGACTTAGACTATATTGATTATCATTTTGGGTAGGATAATGAGTAGGGTGTTCTTCAGTGAATCGTATTCTAATCTTAGAAACGTTGTGGGAATTACCCTTCAACATTTGTTCAACTATGATGGGTCCTAGGATGGGTGATACAAGAACGTATCTATCCAACTGAGTAGTCTGTTCTTGTCCAGGGGTAACAAGGACAATGTATGAACCTTGTGTTATTTGTTCCCTTGATGTAGACACATGGGCGTGACTATGGGTGATGATTTGATCTCTTACTGGAAGAGGTGTATGATTATTTTGTTTAGGCATGATGTGTTGGCCCTCCTTCTAGCGCCATTTGTGGAATCCCCAATTGTGCATGTGGTTGATTACGGTGTCTAAGGATTACAACGCATGAATAAATCCCACAAAAAGGATTCAAACAATCCCATGAAGGTATTGTTCTATCCTTTAGTTGTTTAATGTAGTGATCTCCCACATATATTACAGTAGCCTCTGCTATGCTTCAAAGGGTTAGATCCACAGAGGATCTATTTCCCAAATTGGAAAATAATATAAGTGGCGAAAAATAAAAGAAAAAACAAATCTAGATAAGAGAATTACCTTGATCTAAGCCTAATATACCTATAGAATATTTTGGTTTGATTTGTAGGTGAACCAAATTTGTAAGTAGACAAATAATTTTCATCCAATCAACAAAAAATGTAAATCAGATTAGAAATTTATCACTTAATTCACAGATAATTAATGAAAATAAATTAGTAAGTGACTTAAGATTCCATCATTCTGGATTAACTTGCATATAATATTGTTGGCCGAATATACTGACCTAGGCCAACTTATGGAAAGATATCCCACACACTCGACTTACTGCAGTCTTGTGTATGTTTGGGATAACTATCTCTCATAGGATCAAGCCCCTGCTACCTGTATTAGTGCTCTCAAACTCGAGAGTCTCTTTAGGTGAAAGTGATAAGTTGCACTAAAACAAAATCCTTTGATATATTAAAGAAATTTAACCTAATGATTAACTCATGCTGAAAAACTAACCTAATCTATGTACAGAAAAACAGAAAAATAGTAGCTCCTAATCCTGTTCTATAATGACCTAAGATGCAATATAACTATCCCAAACTGGGAGCTTGAATTAATAATATGATAACAAGTTTTATTATAAAATTTGATCTAATGATACTGCAATGTTAGGAAATCCTACTCTCAGCAGAGATATATCAAAGTCAACTTACAATAAAATAACATTTTATCATAAATTAATTTATAAATGAAACAAAACTCATAATCGAAATAAATTTGACACAGTATTGAAACATGAAAAATACACTCAGGTACTAACGCTGAAATGAATAAAGTTCAACTCACATAGTCAGTACTTTGTATAAAATCATAACATTATCAACTGAAGCAAAGAAACATGAAGAAGTTCATTTACTTTTCTACATGACNTATATATATGAAAAAGAAATTCAACACAGGAAAAACAACATTAAGACAGCATGATATAACTGATAGACTTAGCTAATGTATTCAGTATGTCTGTAAAATATAGTAATCCTTAGAAATAGTTCTAAAGGAACACAAATATACAAAATAATATTAAGAGTTGTATTATATTTGTTCATCACAAGTTCCAGGATTCCAGCACCACTGGCAGCAGCGTTTCCTGTTCTTTGGTTTACAAAAACCACTAAACATAAAAGAAATTACAGAACGTTAAAGAAAAAAATGTTCCCTAGTTCTGATGAGTGCTCCTCCTCTCTCAAGCAATCTCTTCTAATGTTTAAATACTTCAATACAAACCAACAGAAAACTTAGAAGTGAACCGATTCCATGCTGGGAGCAACTGAAAAAAATGTGTTCAAATAACCTGCCAAATCTCTCAAATGGTTCACATTTTTCAGAAGATTCACCACGTGTCTAATAAAAGAGCCCGTTCTGCACAAAACCCAAATATCAGATTTTGTTATTTCTTCTTTATTTGCCCACAGTTTGTTGCAGAAAATCATATCCTGAATAATGATAGGAATTTGGCAGTCTACTCTCCACGATGAATCGATCTCTTTCTACTGCAAATGCATAGTAAAAAAGAGCACAAATGTAGGATAGCATCTAGCTTTACATCAATATCTCCTTTAACACTTGTAAATGTCAAACAAAGTCTGTTAGCAACATGTAATTATGAACATGAGATGTCTGGAAAATTTTTGGAATTAATACAACTCAAACAGGTTCGCGTATCTCACAAATCCTGCACTATTTTTGAAAATGGCTCACACTTAAGGGTAACTTGGCCCATTTCTGAAGTGGGTTTTGAACGGTTTTTCCAGATTCAAAATGGTTTGTTCACAAATAGACCCCGAAATTTGCCTCTCTTGCCGGGTGCACGATCCAGTTTTTTTGTGATCTTTGACGGTTTTGTAGCTGCTTAACTTTTTTTGTTTGATGATAAACCAATGGATTGATAAATAAATTATTCAATCAACCTTAATTCAATGTCCTCGACCTCTCGACACTCTGGAGCAACATGCAGATACTCATCACTCATAAGCTCGAACCTGGACAAAAAAAAAAATGATGAACTGCAGTGAAGTCAAGCAAGCGAGTTATTAAGAGTGATGTTTGCATGATGGAGGATTAATAGATGACAACCTTCAAGCGACACAAGTACAAAAACGCTAGCTTCTCCATGACTTTAGTGATGATTGCTATTTCATAATGTCATGATGATGTAGACTAGCTCATCATTTTTAACACATGATCAAATAAAATCATAATAATGTGATCACCTAAGGATATAATCAATAACTTGGGATCAAGGTAATTATAAAGAAAAGTGATCACAAAATAATTTATAATGTAACTAGACCAATGTCAAAAACTCTAAAAGTCATCTTAGACCCTCATGGTAAGCTTTAACACTAACTCATTTCAGGAATACAAATTTTGAAATAAGCATAAGTGTATAGTGATGTCTGGCATATGAAACATATATTAAATACACTTTAAAACCTTATGACAAACAAGATAAGAGAAATAATTCAGAAGTGATAAAGCTTTATTAGGTCTCTTATATGAACTAAACAATAACAGTTATCACACCATGTATTAGGTTGTTTGAATTGATAATCATAAATTCATTTGATTTTAAACATGCATGAGTGATACGTGGAAATGTAAATATGAGATACTAACTTCTGTAATTATAGTTTTCAAGATGATTAAAAGAAATGAGGGTTTAAGATCATGAGAATCAAATGCTGAGGTTAATCCTTGTGAATCGATGAATCAATTAAACTTCTATCGGGAGTGCCTTAAGAATCAAAGATTCTTAGGGTACTCCTAGAGTATCCATGATGAGTGTTGATCCAGGTGAAAATATCAAATGTCGAGAAAAGATTATCTATTTCAAATTATTTGTGTTCAAAATGCTCGGAAGGGTGTTGCTTTCCAACAATTGGCGACATGCTGGGACCAAACCAGTTATCTCTATAAAATAATTCTAAATCTTAAATAATATAAGAGAAATAATGATAAAGGCCTCTTTAGATGTCAATTTCCCAATCACATAACTTAATCCTTCCATTGGCTTATATATGTAGAGATTGAACCAAAAACTTTCAAAATCAATCAAACTATCCCTACCATTATCCAAAATCTTATAAAGATAAATGATTATTCTACAAATGCAGAAAGAAATTTTTCCAAGGAATTAGTTTCTCTTAAGCAAAACAAGTCAAAGAACACGTAGTATGTAGGTATGACCTCAATACCATATGATAAACCCTTTTAACCTCACTTAGATACTTGTATCCCATCCACTAGATATAGATATATCCTTTCTGACAAATAATAAATAAATATATTAACTGAAGACTACTACCTTGGCTTGGTAACCTAATGCTGGCAGCATCATTCACAAGAACTGCTAAAAAATTAAAAGTTCGGCTCATGATGAGACCTCCTTTCTCCTAATCAATGATTAAGAGCCATCTCCCTGGCTTGGTAACTAGATGGGGTAATGTCACTTCAACAGAGCTTATGATCATGACGGGTTGGCTTGTGATGAGACCTCTCGTTCTTTAGTTAACCACTTATCTTTTATTAATGTTATGTACAATGGATAATATTAAGATTATTGTTAATCTCAAGAGAGATTACTTAGTGGATGGGGAAGCAGATCCAAATGGCCCACTAAAGAGAAAAGAATGGAGTACAAAGTCTAAAGATAACTTACAATTCCTGACTTACTTCAATTTAGGGAAAATGATTCCTTTGAAAAGAAACTCATATACATTATAGCATCATTTTGAAAGATAAAGATCCTAGATAATAGCTGAGTAACTCAATTAATCCATCAATATGATCCATAATAATTTTTTCAAAGCCAAGATTGATCTCGCTACAGTTAGAATATTGACAAAAGAAAAGTGTCTTTATAATGATGTCCCTTTAACCGAAAATAATTTCGATCAAATACTTGATAGAAATACATGGTTTTTATCACCATATGCTAAAATTAGTTTACCCCTTTTTGGAAAACAGGAAAACAATTCAAAAGAAAATCTTATCAACTCGCAAAATAAAACCAATCAAAGAAAGAAATCTAAAATGGATGTATGCAAATGTAAAAATAAAAACTAAGCCTTGAATAGATTAACATCTTAAGTGGAGAAACATGAAATAGTTATATCACAAATGACAAAAGAGAATTAATTTCTACAAGATGAAATATATGTCTCTCTAAAATTTGCGACATAAGGATCTGTTAAAAATAATAAAGATGTTTTAATAAGTTAGGCCGCTCTTATTGATAAGCAAAAGAAAACACACCAAAAATAAACTAATTCTTAATTACATATGCAGTTACAACTGAAAAGATTTTGGTATTGATTTGCACAACATTCTTCGTTTTCTTAAAAGTTCTTTCTTATGATCATAAGAATGTATAAAACATTTTCCCAATTAAGTTGAAAAAGTAAAAGATATATGACTTAATAGAAAAATTTTAAATAAATCTAATTATAACCAAGAGATTCAAAGGTAGAGAAAACATCCCTAATAATCATACTAATCATCGGGGTTTATCAAATGATAACTCGTTGCATAAGCCCCAAGTAGCTCCAACTCATAAGGAACCTCTCTATGTGAAAAATATGGCTAAGACTGATTTTCCACTGACTGCATCACATCTAACTTTTCACAATATTGTTTCTCAATGTCTTCATTATTGATACCTTTGTGTGGCTCTGCAAGATATGGCTCTGAATGATCATATGGATAAACTGCATGCTCCTTTTTCATATCAAAGTTTCCCAAGGCCACATGGTCCATGCTCTCTCCTTTAGATATGCCATAGATAGAAAAATCAACAAAACCATCAAAATTTTTTGGTTCATTATTTGCCTCTTTATTCATGTCACAGACTGGATTTTCCATGAATGTCCAGGACTCCTCATCAACATCTTTATCGGGGATAAGGGAGTCCTCGTCACATGTATCATGCTCCAAGCTATACTTCTCCTTGTTTTCATACTCATCTTCTTCAGAGAAAAGGTCACAAGGTAGTAAACCTTCCAGACTGTCAACATTATATGGAGAACACATAGGAGTCCCATCATGTATATTACAATTTTCATCATAAGTTTCACTATAATATTCTGCAATGGTTTCATCCTCAGGCTTGCACTATTTAGACGGTGATTGCTTTTCTCTCCTTTGATACACAGCTTCCTTGAACCTGGCATCCTTCATTTCCTTAGTTGCCTCTGGAGGAGGCATTACATCATAAAAGTTAGAGAAGAGATCCTTCTCGAAACTGTAATCCATGGCCTGCTGCCAATACTGGTTTGATAGAGGATAGGTTCGGCCTACCATGTACACATGATCAGACTCGCCTGATGTTGTTTCCTGATTACTAACCTCCACCATCCCATGTTCTACAATTTGGTTTGCTATGTAGCAAGTGCTTTCTGGGTGGAATTGCTCACAAGGTCTACACCATGGAATTACTTCATCTACCAGGTTAGTTGAGTCTAACTGGTTTGGAATCCTAGGCTCTTGCTGAGGAAACTTCCTTTGATACACTTGACTCTGTTTTGGATGAAAATTCCTAGGTCCACTATTTCTCTCCAGTGTGACTATTCTGTTTTGGATTTTATTCATTTGCACAGATTGGTTTTCCATAAATTGGTTCTGACTAGTCATCACTCTTTCAAACATGCTAGTTATCTTTTCCATGGGGTCTTCAGAGGCTCCCTTTTATTTTGATTCTCAGGATTTTCCCTTTTCTTCGCTGTATGAAGTGTTTCCCGTAGTGTAACCTAGAATGTTGGATTTTCCTGAAGACTACATATTCTTTTCTATTTTCTGAGCCAATTCCTGAGCAGTATTTAGGTCGGTTGGCTCTTTGTCCCTTAACTGGTACCTCAAATCACCAGTGAAAGCTTCGATGTAATAAATGAGGATGGAGGCATCCCTTGGCTTGATTTCTCTAGGGAGGTCCGCAACCACATGCCTAAACTTAGTATTAAATTCATCCATGGTTTCATTCTCCATCTTCTTTATATTATGAAGGGCAGCAAGAAAATGTCTTGGTTCTTTCTTTTCCCCCCATTTCTTCTTAAAACCTGCTAGGAATTCATTAAGGGTTTTATATGAATCATCACCAAGGTTTTCATACCATTCTGCAGCATCATCCTCTAAGGATAAAAAGCAAATAGCTTCATTTTGATATCTTCATGGTTAGAGGCAACATTATCGCAGTAACTGACTAGGTGCCTTTCAAACTTTCGGAGATGAGTCTTGGAAGTGGTTGCATTATTTCCCTCGAACCTAGGGAGCTTCTTGATAGCATCATTCGGAATGTAATGAGGACTACCTGCTATCTGAGAAAAGTCAAGGGGTTTGTAAAATTCCTTCATTTCTTGAGATTAGTGAACATGACTCTCTACAAATATGTGATGGATATCTGAGAGGGATTGGTCTCCTAAATATTCAAGGTTTCTACGAGAAGTCTACCTATTCAATGTTCCCCTAATAAACCTTTCAGGATCAGGGAGAGGATTGAATAATTGTCGTTGGTTTCTTCAGGTAGAAATTCTTGAAGGGATGTTAGACAGTGGAGTCGCCAGATGGATCGAGTTTTAATTTTTATGTTTTTTAAAGACTAGATCAATCAAAAGTTTTTATCTTTTTAGTTGTTTAGGAAAAAGTTAAGCTAAGTCGTACTTCTTCATTTTTTAGCATTTGATTTGATTTCGGTAAAATCATTTTAATATGAGCATAAGCCTAGAGCAACTCACTCAAATCCTAGCAAAAATCAAGATCTCCGAAGAGGAGATCTTGATAGCAGCCAAATATGTAATTACTCCTCCTGACACAAACATGGAAGAATTGACATTCGAGGAATGATACATATCAGATGAGGAACACCTATTTTAACTGGATATTGAAAGGGGGGAAAAAGGAATCTCGGGTGATCAAAATCATGAAGAATATCAAGTAAACGAAAGCTACATCAAATAATGGTTCCAAGTAAGTATTAGGTTAGATCAGTTTTGTTTTTGTTTTTACTTTGTTAATTTACATTTGCAATACCTAATTTCACATACTTTTGAATATATTAGATTTCATTTTTCAAAATGTAATGTCCCAAAAAATTGAAAATAAAAAAAAATATATTTTACAGGCTAGTAGAAAACTACCTAAGAGGATCATTATTACTCCTGCGGAATTATATGCGCTACTTAACTTTTGATCTCTTAAGAACTACCCTCACTGTCTTGTCATTCTCCTGTCCATTCAGTGATTATTAGTTCTCTTAATCCCTATGTCTTAATTCTGTTATTTAAACTATTTGTACATCTTAGTTATTACTGTCGATGAGTTAGTGATTTGTATAGTTCATTGATTTACTTCTGCACATGTGTACTATGTTTATTAAGTATAACTAAATTAACTTTGTTGATGGAAATAAAGTGGTGGAGTGGTGGGACTAGTTCTCCCATGACGATCTGAGAGGTAAGGTATTACTTGGTTATGCAAGCTTACTTAGTTCAATTGAACTAAGGCACCTTTCTCTTTTGCTTACGCAGTTTATTACTTGTGAAAGGATTGGATGTATAGTGGGTTCATAGCCTTGGTCGTTGATATCTTGTTGTTAGTTATTACATTACCTATTGAACTGATTATCCAACTTGGTAAGTGTCGTTATCGTCAATTTAGCCATTACGGCTAAATTTTCTGTATATTAATTATTCTTCATTATGGTTTTTACTTCCATCATTATTAGATGTCATTAATATCTTTTCATGCTATGTATATTTTTACTATATGCTCTTTTAACATTTCCTATGTTCTTTTATTGGTAGGTTAATTAATGGTTCGAGAGCAGAATTGAATTTGATAAAGTGAGAGATTTACATGGCATACCTTTTATGCCATGGTGCTTAATCCTAAACACCTTAACATTATGGTGTTAAACCCTAATCTCTAACCTATGTACTAAACCTTATCTACAATCCTAAGCAAGGGTATTAAACAAGGGTATTAAACCTCTGACTAGTGCATCATATGTCTAAGTATTATGATAATACTTAGCATAGTGCAAACTTAGAATTATGGTAACGTTGATGTTCAAAGTTTGGGGCATTGATTTTTATATGGTATCAACCATACGATACAGGTTTTAATAATTGATATGGAGGGTGGCATGAAACATTACCTTGAAGCAAGTCGTGACTATGGGAGTGGGTTTATGGAAATGATAATGGGTTCCAACCTGGTGCATTTAATTTTTGTGGGAAAATGTCACAGCCTTGCCATTAGGCTTGGCTCATGATGGATGTGTAATGCATTTGACATTTGGGGTTTTGTTTTCAGTTTGGAACGGATGGCATACTTCTCATCCATGTTGGGTTGTTGGCTTGCAGGTGCCAAAGGGGATGGAGGGCAGCGTGGCTAGAACATAGTGGGCTCACAGCATTGCATTCCTGGCCATGGTAAGCCTACTCATCAAGCTTGTGCTTGTCCTCTTTCAATCCTATGGCAGGTATTCCTTTCGCATGGATGTTTGGTTGGGGTTTAATACTGTAGCGAATTCGATTTCACCTTCATGCTTGAATACAGACTTGGTTTATTTTAATGGAGGCGTTATGCCATGTCTTGATGCTTAGGCCATTTGGCTCTGTGCATTGTTTATTTTGGTTATGTAACTCATTAGTTTTGGTTTTAGGCTTTTAAAAGCCATGGGCTACACCATTGCAAGCAATTACACCATAGCCCATTGGCACCCTGTGTAAAACCTTTCCCTCATCCTTCAATTGCAACTCTATATAGAAATTTGGAAAACTATGTGTAAATAGATGTATGGTTTGATAATACATAGTGGTTATGGTTCCTGTGTTTTAATTGAATATTGTATTTAAACTGAGACGGGGTTTTAATATATAGAGGCATACGCCTTACCAGTTTCTATGTGAGTGAATGCCATCGATTAGCTTGGTTTATGTACTAAATTGATAGTGTGGGTAAAGGTCATGCTGTTAATGGCATGAGCCTTCCCACAATGCTGTGATAGCTTTGTGATTTAAATTATATATAGCATCTGGTTATTAGGTGAACATTGGACTTTGTTTTAAATCGTGGTTTGGCTAAGGCTGTGACTTATGTGAGCACTATGTATTAAATCATTTTTTGGGTTTCGTGGAGGCCAGGGTATGCAAACCCTCGATGGAACTCGTTGTTTTTATATAACTTGGACTCTATATTAATTTGTTTAACAACTGAAGCAGTGCTGTAGCTAGAGTCCCACGACCTCTCTGCTAGCATAGGCATTTTAACTGACTCTATAAATATTTTTAAAGGTTTTAATATTAAAGTACAGCCCACATACGAATTTGTAAAGCATGGTCTGTGTCAGAATGATTATGGGGTTTGATTGTTGTAGGTATAAATAATAGGTATGGGTTGTTTATTTATGACATTGCCTTGGGTCTTTACATCCATGGGAATCGATGTCATGACCTATGTTAGAAACGATGTAATGTAGTGTAATGTAATGTATTTTGATTATATTACTATTCTTATTGTGGATTTTAATCTTGTTTAAACAATGGAGTTGTAACATGTGAGGATCGATACCATGACCTCTGTTTATTAATTAGA
>LPNX010065324.1:198819-235153 GCA_001517045.1 Pseudotsuga menziesii | reverse complement strand
CTATTTTTAGGGTTTGCCATAACTCCTTCGATTTTCACCCAAACGCCTTCAAATTTTGCCACCATATTCATTTCCTCATTCTGCTTCTTTGTCCCTCTCTACCAAATTTTCTCATTATTTCACCCCGCTCCTAAAATCCTCATTTTTTACTTCCCTATCATTTCGACAATGTCCAAAACTTACTCAAACCCAAATTACCCTTCCGATTTTTTCCCAAATCCATATTTTCCTCTACTGAAATAGTTTCTGTTTTTTTTTTCTTCCCACTTCCCCCCCCCAAAAAAAAAAACTCCTGGTTATGGTTGTCACCCGCACAGGAGCAAAAACCATGGAGGAAGCACTTGCAGCCATCCAATCCAAACTCCAGGAACTGGATGAAAAATTTCTCAGTCTCCATCTTGAGCATTCAGCTATGAACACCAGCCGACAGTCCGAGTCTTCATCAGAAAATGGGTTCTCTTCTTCCAGCAATTTTCACGGTCCGAAGCTAGATTTTCCTTGCTTCAATGGTACTGATCCGACTGGATGGATCTATCGTGTAGAATAGTATTTCAGTCTTCATAATACTTTTGATGTCCATAAAGTTCCACTTGCCTCCTTCCATTTGGAACAGGAAGCTCTTCAATGGTATCGTTGGTACATCAAGACTCATGAAGAGCCAAAATGGCCTGATTTTTGCCAGCTCCTTTTGCAACGATTTGGTCCTATTGCTTTTGATGACTTCACAGGAGATCTCACTAAAATTCGCCAAATTCGCACTATGAAAGAGTATCAAACTGAGTTTGAGAAACTAGCTAATCACACTGAAGGATTACCTGATGACTTCTACCGGAGTTGCTTTATCAGTGGTCTAAAGGATGCAATTCGCTCTGAGGTCAAAATGTTCAGTCCCAACACAATGATGGAAGCCTTGGGGTTGACTAAGTTGGCAGAAGACAATATGGCAGCCCAACAGTGCTCCAAATCCTCTTTTGTTCCCTTCTGAAATATGGGTTCTCAACGACCTCCCATTCCGCCAGCTCCTCGCTCACCTCCAATCAAGCATTTGTTTGAAACAGAGATGCAGGCACACAGAGAAAAAGGGCTTTTGTTGACAACCAAAAAGTGTCCACTACCTCATCTACCTCACTACATGAATCATTTGTCCATTTTCCTACCATTTTTCCATTAAAAATCCTACTATAAAGCCTCCAAAAGGCCTAAAATGCCTCCAAAAAGGCCATAAAACCATCAAAAAGCCTCAAAAAGGCTATTTTCCTCCAAAAATAGCAAAACACCCCAAAAGGAAAGAAAAAATATAAAATAATGAGGAAAAGGAGGAAAAAACCCTAAAAAGCTAAAACCCTAAACAGCTGAAACCCTAACCCTAAAACCAACACTCCACCACTACAAATAAGTGATGGAGACCCCTTATTCCACATCCATAATCACAAGTATCCTGCCTCTGCCAAAATTGCTCTTGAAACCCTAGCTCACCATTGAGTTGCTTTCACCATTAAGAGCCCCTTTTGGCCCAATTCCACCATCAGAGAAAGAGAAGGACCAGCTTGGAGCTTGGAGCCACCTACTCAGACTAGCGCGAAGGGCTTCACCAACCTCCACATTGGAGGTCAGATCAATAAAAATCATTATTTACTTTATGCTGTTTTGCTTCATGAACATGTTTAGATTAGCTTTTATTTCTGTTTAAGTACTGTTTATTTTACATATCATTGAACTGCTAGTAAGGAATCGATTGTCCTTAGTAGGTGCTCATTCGCACCAGCTAGGGCTAAAACCCTAGCAACAGTTTTGGCGACTCCGCTGGTTTTTTATTTTTTATTTTATTTCCCATTTTGTCCTTTCGGTTGTCGTTTTCGACTGCCGTACACCGCACTTTTTCCTTCCGCAGTCGCGTCCCGACCGTGCCTTTCCAGCCTTTAGCTGCGACCCGACCGCGACTGTCGACCTTTTTCCTGTGGCCAGACAGCATCTTTTTTCCTGTTTGCTGCGACCCGAACGCACCTGTTGGTCGTTTACTCGCATCCCGACCGCACCTTTCCAGCCTGTAGCTGTGACCCGACCACGACTGTCGACCTTTTTCCTGCGGCCAAACCGCACCATTTTTCCAGTTTGCTGCGTCCCGACCGCCGCTGTCTTCCAGAAAGCCGCGCTCTGTGCACGCCTGTTTCCTTCAAACCCGCGGTCCGACCGCGTGATTTCGCCCCAGACCCATGATTTGACTTTTCCACTCGTTTTCTACTTTTGGACCCAGCCCCTTTGCTGCCATATCCTCTGCACCTGCACAGCCATCTGTCCTATCTACAGCCCTACAGCCTTTTGTGTCGCTATTATTTCTGTTATCTGTTTACAGCATTGTTTTTAAAATTTCAGCTTTCTTATTTCAGTAACTTTTGCATGTTTAAATTTTGATTTCAATAGTACTGTTAGTTCAATATTATTGTTAGTTCATAACCTCACAAGCACACAATCTGTCACCTAATTCAAGTGAGACTTAAAAATTACTTAACTCAACCAACATTCTAACCTCATTTGAGGAACACAAAAGAATTTTTTAGTTAGGTAGGATCGGGGGGATAGGATTCCAATAACACCCGTTGGTTATTTACACTTGAGACATAGCTATTGTCCATTAGGGAACCAAAATCCCCTAGTATTTTTTGGCATGGTCACAACCAGATTACCAGAAGGCCTCTCCCTTAGGAGGGTTGAAGTCGTGAGATTGGTTCCGGAAGTCTGAGTGGAATACCGAAATCCATTCAGTAACTAAAGGGCTACCTTTCGTAGTTCTTGGGATATCCCTGAATAGGGGTATTACGGTTAAAGGACAAAGTGGTAGATTTACCTTTCTGGACGTGTCATGAACGGGGTATCTTAGTTACCATTCTTCTAGGATTTGACTACCCGGTGTCCCTCCCGGTAGGGGGATACCTTAGCCACTTGGCTTTCCTATTCATATTGTCTAACTTGGATTTCATCACCTTGCAGAGGATATGTCTAGTTGAGTCATAATACTTTTAGTTAGGTGTTTGCATGCTCCCTTACCTCCTTTTGGTCTAGCGAATCCACCGTTTTTTATTTTGTAGGCAACCTGCTGCTTTTTGGTATTCTGAACATTTTTTATTGACACTCTGCCTATTGTAGCACGCTGTTACAGTGGGTGTTTTGAGTTAGTTGTTGGCCTGAGAGCCCTCTTTTTTGAGCTCTCCTTCTGCACACTCAGTCGCATTAGGGTTTTTGAGCTATTTTGTACCTGCCTCAACCCACATACACTCGACACCATTAGTCACCATTGCATCCCTGAGACATTCTCGGCACCTCATAGGCGAGCCCTTACAGCATGGTTCACTTGACTCCACTCGTCGTAGAGCCCGAGCTTTGTCACTTGACTCCACTCATCAGTGGCATAGGACTCCGTCACCAGATACAGACGCCCCTTATTTTACCTCTAATTCTGAGCCAGAGTCTGAGAACCCCCTTTACACTGCCCCTACTAGCCCCATGGCTGGCATGACGCCCAATCCCTTTTTGGTAGGGACCGTTGGTGGCACATCCACCACGACACCAGTGACCACACCTACTTTAGGTATGCCCTCCACGGGGAAACCCTCTACTATTCCCCTCACGGCACCTATTCCTGCAACGGGAATACCCATCCCCACTCCATTAGTGACCCATACTACCCTAGGTAGTGCAGGTACGTCCTATGCCACCTCAGTTCCCCCACTTGGGGGAAACATCCCTCATATTACCCCTCCACTTGGGGGCATCAGCCCCAACTTAATTCAACCCACTACCGTGTCACATCCTTCGTCCAGTTTTCCATTCATGGCTAGCCTCAACCTGCCTGACCTAGCCAGGTTAACCAATGACCCCATCTGACACGACCGTGCGTGGCCTCACATGCCCACCAAGCTCCCCTCTGACATCCCTAAGTTTGAGGGAAAGGCCGGAGAAGACCCACAAAACCATATCATGTCCTTCCATATATGGTGTTCCTCCAACTCCATAGTAGACGACTCTATTCGCCTCCAATTATTACAACGCACTTTCATTGGCTCTGCTGCCAAGTGGTATATCAAGCAACCCCATGGAACCCATGCCACCTTTACGTCCCTGGCCTCGACATTCCTCCAGTTCTTCCAGTTACCCATCCGCTATGACGCAGGCGTTGAGATCCTCCTGTCATGCAGACAGAACACGGCTACCCACATCACAGACCACATCCATGAATGGCGTCGCCGCCGTAGCCTATGCAAAATCAAGTTAGACGACCAAATCTTCCTAGATTGGTTCCTCAATTCCCTCCTTCCTATCATTGCTAAGGATGTAGCATCCGAACGACCCCAGTTTGAGGAAGAGGCGATCCTTAAAGCCCAACAGTTCGATCTCATTTACGCTCAGTCTGGTTATCTCTACACCATTATACCTGACGCCCCTCGCAATAATTCCTCCCAACAGGATACGCCGGGGGCATCCCACGCTACCGATGGCATCATTGGCCGTCTCTCTTCGCAGCCTCAACCATTTTCCATAGCCCGTCCTACCCCTGGCCCTGACCCTTCGCGGGCGACCTCACAATCTAGAGCAACCAACCCGTATGCTCCCATGACACATCAACACCACTCCCATGGACCCTCATGTACTCCTCAGTGTTTTAGTCATATGAATCCCACTTACGCCCCCCCGGTCACACCTCATCCCTACTATCACCAGCAGGCTGCACAAGCTTCTGCGTCGTCACAAGCCCAACCTCATTATTACCCGCCATAGCCAACCCCTGCGGAAAACCCACAACCCACTCCACAACACTATCAGCAACCCCCTCAAGTTGCTACACCTGCGGAACCTCAGAACCCACCTGTTGTCCAAGGGCAAGTTTACGCTCAACAAAACCCGCAGCAAAACCAGAACAACCAACGCAACCAGGGCCAACAAAACCGCGGCAGAGGCCGAAATCATGGGAACAACCAACCGACCGAGCAAGCTGGTCAACACCCTGCTCCCCCCGCTAGTAATAATGTAGCCCCCGCTAACCAAAACCCTGATCGCCCGCTCAAGCAGGCTAAAAACCCCAATTTGCGAACAAACTTTCCTTGTTCTGTTTGCGGGGTCTATGGCCACTACACACATTTTTGTCCACATATGGAGCGGGTTCGGCAACTTTTGGCTGCTGATGTACAATTCCAAGGGTAGGTGGCTCCTCAAGCACCACCAAACCCCCCACAACCTCAGCAGCCACCTTTGGTATTGCAAAACCCCTTACCAACCCAGGGCGTAGTGAGCACCCAACCGTTGGCTCCCCCTCAAGCCAACGCGTCAACCCCACAACAAATCACTTACGCTGCTCCTGATCAACCCACGCTTGACTCAGGTACCCACCACTTGTTGATGATGTTCTCCGAGGAGGTCAACCTCTAGACCCGGAGGAACCAATATGGCTCCACCCCTGAAGCCCCTCCCACCGATAAACCTACTAACGCCCATCCCACTGATCAGGTGTTACGTATACCTCCACCTCCACTCGATGGCGCTCCCAAAGCACCTCGTTTCCCACTTCGCTGTATCAACAACAACCCCAATGTGCGGGCTGCGCCCAACTACAACATTGTCGATGACTTAGCCCAGTCCCCCGCAGCCATGTTTGCGTTAGAAGTCTTAAAAAACTGCCCTTCGCAGCGCAAGACTTTACTCTCAGCCATTGGGGCTATCGATCCAAATGACTCGCAGTTAATGGCATTTGATTTGGACCAATACAAATCCCGCCTGCCTTCCACTCTGGCATTCCAAGTTTCTATTTCCATTCAGAATTTTGTCATCCATCGATGCATTATTGATGAAGGGGCCTCTACATGTGTCATGCCCATCTCCATCTGGTAGAAAATGGGATCCCCCCCTCTCCAGCAGTCCTCTACTGCGTTGCGAGCTTACGATGGCCATTCAGCTCAACCACAAGGTCTATTAACTAACGTCCCCGTCCAGCTAGCTGGCAAAATCGTCCTCATAAACATCGAGGTTATCAATGCCCATCTTGATTACAACCTTTTACTTGGCCACAGCTACATGTATGCCATGCGGGAAGTTGCTTCTACCGTCTTTCGTATCATGATGTTCCCCCATGAGGGACGCGTGGTCACGATTGACCAACTCACTTACCATGATCCCAATGCCCCCGCGGCACCCGAAAATGTTCTCCCCATGATTGAACAACCTATTTTGGATGCCACCACCTCATTTGTTTCTTCCTTAGGGACCGACGTTTACTCAGACACACCAATGACCTTGACCTTCCCATCTATTCCACCCCCGTCACCGGCTACTGAAGTGTCCGACCTATGTACCCTGTCCCATAACACGCGAACTCCTACTAATCAACCGCCCTTGTTGCCTCAACCCCCTTTGGTACCCAGTCACATTGGTGCTACACCCATCCATACCATTCCTTTCCTCTTCCCTCCCTCAGGAGTAGTTAGCGCCCCGGTCATGGCTACCCTCAGCTTGCCTGGGTTAACCTTAGGATTACCCGTTTGGTATCTTTCGCCTCCCATCCGTCCACGGACACCAACTGTCATCCTGCAACCAGTGCAACCCATTGTCACCACTAGTCAACCACCTCCCGGTGTCGCTACCCCGTCACCTTCCACGAACCCTCCCCCTCCTCCTACCAAATCCACTGGGGGCAGAGGCCCCCAACCTTACACTGCTGTCCCACCTCCTAAGACAGTTAAAAATCCCCCTGTGTTTCGTGCTCCTCCCAAATGTGCGCTATGCGATGCGTTGGGCCATGAGACTCACCTATGTCCTCAGTTACCAGCGTTATAGAAATACATGCAACTGCTTGACGACGACCCCACTATCCTAGTTGTCCATCTAGATCCAACCCCTATGCCTCGCGACAAATCCCTGTGCACTAACCACTCATGTGCCCTATGCTATGTTTACGGGCATTACTCCCATCATTGTCCCGATCTCCCCAAGTACAGAGCATCTCTCTTCGAGATGAACAATGAAGACCTCGAGACGGCACCACTCACCATTGTGGAGATCCACCCCCCGGACTCTTCCTCTTCGGAAGAAGTTAATACCATTTATATGATCTCTTCCACCACTACCCAGTCAACCGATTTGAAGACACAAACATTCTGTACTGACGAGGATATCCTCGAGGCTCTCACTGCCCTAGATTATCCCTGGGATGACATGCACCATCGTTCCTACTTCCTCCCAGATGAATCTTCTTCTAACACTGCTACCCAATTTGCAGTTGAATCCAAGGACTTCCTTCCCCCCAAGGTCGACTGGTTCAAGGACCCTATTCCTGCTCCTGACGCCTTCAAAGAGGGTAACATGGCCAACATCTCACCTGTCATCCAAATTGATATTGCTGCCCCCAGAGGCACCCCAGAACTCATCGCTTTAGGAGCATCTTGCACTAAGCAGGAGATTGAGGAATACAAAACACTCTTCAAAGAATTCTGTGATGTCTTTGCTTGGTCCTATACCGAAATGCCTGGTCTTGACCCTACCATTATAGAGCACCACATTGACACATGGCCTGATGTACCCCCAGTACGTCAGAAACAGCGTCCCATTCATCCCTCAAAACTCCCATATTTCAAAGCTGAGATTGAGAAGCTTTGAACGGCAGGATTCATTTATCCTATTGCCTATACCACCTGGGTTTCAAACCCTGTTCCTGTCAACAAAAAACAAGGCACCATTAGAGTATGCACTGACTTCCAAGACTTAAACCGCGCCTGTCCCAAAGACAATTTCCCTACGCCATTTATTGACCAGCTCATTGATGCGTGTGTGGGGCATGAATTCCTCTCGTTCATGGATGGTTTTTTCGGATACAATCAGATCCAAATCCAAAAGGAAGACCAGTACAAAACTGCCTTTACTACCCCATGGGGCACCTTTGCCTATCGCGTCATGCCTTTTGGCCTAAAAAATGTTGGTGCCACATTCCAGTGGGCCATGACCTATTGCTTTCATGATTTGGTCCATATCCTGCTCGTCTACCTTGATGACCTCACAGCTTGTTCCCGAAAATGATCAGATCACCTTAATGACCTTTAGCAAGTTTTTCTGCGTTGTCACAAATATCAGATCCGCTTGAACCCACACAAGTGTGTTTTTTGCATTCCGGCAGGCCGATTGTTAGGCTTCATTATTTCCCAGAAAGGAATTACTATTGATCCACTGAAAGTCCAAGCCATCTTAGACCTTCCCTCTCCTCGAATGCTGCGGCAACTCCAAATTCTGCAAGGGTGATCCAATTTTCTTCGCCGCTTCGTTCCTGATTACACCACAACCGTTCATGGTTTCTTGCGGCTACTCCGTACCCACATACCCTTTGTCTGGGACGAGCAAGCAGAAGCTGCATTCGAAGCCCTCAAGAAAGCTCTCACACAAGCCCCCTTGATCTCCCCTCCAGATTTCTCTCAGGACTTCATCCTCTACGTCTCGGCATCTGAACATGCTGTGTCCGGAGTCTTGGTTCAAGAAGACACCTCACGCCAAGAGCATGTCATTTACTACGTCAACCAGACATTGTCTAGCCCACCCCTACGTTACCCATATGAGGAGAGACTAGCCCTAGCAGTGGTCTTTTTCGTCCAAAAATTGCGACACTACATTTTACTTAGTCATACCACAGTCATCGCCGACTCTAACCCCATGGTATATCTCTTAAACCGGCATCTCCTGCAAGGTCGTGTGGCTAAATGGGTCATTATCCTCCAGGAATATGACCTCACGTTCCGAACACCTAAGAGCACGAAAGCCCTTACGCTTGCCCAGCTCATCACTAACCTCCCTTCCTTTCTCCCGGCCCCACCTATCTCCGAGGAGTTACCCGATAATCACTTGTTCACTATCTCGTTCGATGACCCATGGTACGGCGACATCTTGTTATACCTGCGCACGCAGAAGTTTCGACCCACCGTCACTCGCAATGAACCTCGTTGTATCCATCACCAGGCCTCTCGATACCTCCCCTTAGGAGATGTCCTTTACCAATGAGGGGTCGACACAATTCTCCATCGTTGCCTCACACACGAGGAAGCTGAACAGGTCCTTAATGATTGTCATAGCGGTGCCTGCGGCGGCCATTTCTCAGGGATGGACACTGCCCAAAAGGTCATCCGTGTCGGATACTTCTAGCCCACACTTTTCACCGACTGCATCAGTGCGGTCAAGCACTGTCATAACTGCCAACTTTTTTCCCCCAAGGCCCAGACACCACCTGCTCCGTTACACCCAGTCGTCACCGTTGGTCCCTTTTGCAAGTGGGCCATCAACTTCATGGAGTGTAGACCCACATCTACGAACGGCCATAAGTACATCATTGTCGCCGTCGATTACTTCACTAAATGGGCAGAATCCATGCCCACCTTCAACTGTAAAGCTGACACCGCTGCCCGTTTCTTTTTTAACCATGTGATCACTTGCTTTGGGGTCCCTAAACAGTTGGTATTAGACCATGGATCACACTTTGAATATTCCATTTGGCATGAGTTATCCACCCTCCTCAAGTTTGATAACCAATTCTCCTCGGCTTACTACCCTCAAGGGAACGGTCAAGTAGAAGCTGTTAACAAAATCCTGAAAACCATACTCCAACGCACTGTTGACCGGCATAAGTCTAATTGGCACCATATGCTATTCCCGGACTTATGGGCTTATCGTACCTCCACCAAGACCACCACTGGTTTTACCCCATTTCATTTAGTTCACAGTGTAGAGTCTATCCTCCCCATTGAGTGTCAGATACCTGCCTTACACATCGCCATTGAGCTTCTCCCCGATACCTCCCCTCTTGAGCAACGTCTGCTATCCCTCAAACAAGCCGATGAATATCGTCGTGCCACTCTCCAGAACATAAAAGCTGCCAAAAACCACTCCAAAGCCAATTATGACAAACATGTTCACCCTCGAACTTTCCACGAAGGGGACCTCGTCCTCGCCTACGACCAAGCTCATGACAAAACCGGTAAAGGGAAGTTTGAATCCATGTGGAAAGACCCTTATATCGTGAAGACTTGCCTCGACAAGGGGGCATACATTCTAGCCGACTCTAAAGGCCACCCTTTACCCAACCCCCGTAACGGGTTGTATCTTAAACGCTTCTACCCATAACTAGAACCGTGACCTCATGGGTCCGCATTGTACCGTTAGCTCTCCTTTTTGTTTTTTTACCCTTTTTACCATAATCTCACATTCATCGTCTTTGCATGCCTACAGATGGACCACCTTCCACCTTGTTACATTGGTTTCGCTAATGGGGCAAGCCGCTGGTCTCCCAACCTGGTTTCTGCAGCATGGGTCTTATATTCCCCTTCCAATGAACTGATTCACCTTGACGGAATATGTATAGGCACCGCCACCAATAACCAGGGGGAGTATGATGCCGTGACCGGTCTCCTGACTGCTGCACTCCAGATGGGAATATGTCACCTTCATGTATTCTTGGACTCCCAGCTACTTGTCTCCCAGCTCAACAACTTCTACCAGGTGCGCGATCCTTGCCTCTTTAGAAAATTCCTGCGTACAAAACAACTTAGCCGACAGTTTGAATCCATCACATTCACACATGTCCCAAGAGCTCAAAATAGTGTCACAGATCAAATGGCCAATAACATCCTAGATTGGCATATCAATCATACCATGTAACACCTCCATCATGCATCTCGTCCACATATATATAAAAAACTAAAAAGACTGCATTGCATCAACATTTGCATCCATACACATAAACCATAAATATCCATAGGGCATCCACATGCCTAATCATACATACATCATACTGCATCACATAAAATACACAGGGGGCATCCACGTGCCCAACACCCTAGACTACTTGCATCCACGTGCAATACAAACATATCAAACATCATAAAGCGCATCCATGTGCGTACAACCAAGCCAATATCACAGAAAAAATGCATCCATGTGCATAAATATATATATATCCAAAAAATACATGTTACAGGGCTATAGATGTCCTGAGTACCCCCGTACTCAGCTATACAAAAAAAAAATGTATATACATCCATCAAGCCTCATATACTACAAGCCGTAGCTACAAAAAATCAGGGAGAGTCCCCTGCTCTCCCTACTGAGAGTCATAACCTAGGTTACTGCTGGTATCTGCAGCCTCGGAATCCTCTCCCCGCTCCTCCTCTGGCGAGTCCTCATCTCGCCTGGGCGCCCGTGCCCGTGCCCTGTCTGCCAATAGGGCCACCCGGATCGCAATCCCTCTAAAATATCGCGGTGCTCCCAAACACTCCTGAATCACCTCCAGATCTAGGTCCCGCCACCCCGCATCAGTCAATCCCACCAACAGACGGTTGAGCAGCACTCGTACGGACTCCAGTGCCCCCTCTGCGTCCTGGCGACGCACCTCCCCCAGCCTAGGCAGAGCTGGAACGGCCACAACCCCTATACGTGGCACATGTCCTGGCGGTGGCCTCGGACCCACATCTACAAAACACCCAGTTGTCAGTCACAATATATCAACCATATATCATAGAACATTAAACTGGACAATACAATCACATCATACATACCATCTGGACCCCATGCCTGTCCTGGTGGCCGTGGCGCATCTGGATCTCCTGTGAAGTCCATATCTCTGTAGCGATAATCCTCCAGCGTCAGTGGTAGCTGGAGCCACTGCATGTACAGCTCCTGCGTAAAATACCACCCAATGTCCCTGCCACCACGGCAGCGCATCATCTCCCCCCACTGTATCATCCAAGGCTCCCTCAAGCCTCCCGCTCTGACCGGCACCCGCGGCCGCAGTGTGGGGACCCTCTCCATGAAGAATGCACATAAAAAGGAACCATAACAGAATCCCTTACCAGATTCCTTCGCTGTGGTCAGCTGCCGCTGCACGCAGGTCAAGAACATCTGGCCCCACGCAAAATAAGTCCCGTCCAGTACATGCTCCACGAGCTGCATCTGACCCCCAGACACCTTCTCAGGTGACTGGGATCCTAGGATCCGTACTACACATGGTGCCATAGCACGTACTGCTGGCTCCCGTAAGTCCTGAACCAGGAGTGCATTCCTATGCACCCTAGCATCTGCCCTACAGAACTGCTCTGCCATGTCATCCATATCCAAATTCACGGACACCCGCGGTTGTGTATCTGCTACCCTCCCCAGGAAGGGCAACCCCATCAAGAAATAAACATCGGTTAGGGTGAGGTCCACCCTCTCTCCCTGCACTCGAAACGCCAATGTCTCTGGCTCCCAGAAATCAACCAATCGGTTCAACAGCAATCCTGCTGACCACATCATAGGGACCTCAGTGAACTTCAGCAGTTCGAAAAGCCCCAACATCGTCCGAACCCGACGGTCCTCTCGGATGATGGTCACAAGGTCCTCCGGCATCTCCCTCTCCCTCCATATCACCTGCGGCATCCTGCCAATCACACAACGAGATCTCATCAGCCTCATGTCAAAATAATAGACCTTCCCACCCATCCCAAAAAGCCGAGACAGCTCGGCCCTAGACCGCGGCTGTCCAGCCCACAGCCGCGGTCTCCGACCGCGACTGTCCGGCCCACAGCCGCGGTCTCCGACCGCAACTGTCCAGCCCATAGCCGCGGTCTCGGTCACAAGGTCCTCCGGCATCTCCCTCTCCCTCCATATCACCTGCGGCATCCTGCCAATCACACAACGAGATCTCATCAGCCTCATGTCAAAATAATAGACCTTCCCACCCATCCCAAAAATCCGAGACAGCTCGGCCCTAGACCGTGGCTGTCCAGCCCACAGCCGCGGTCTCCGACCGCGACTGTCCAGCCCACAGCCGCGGTCTCCGACCGCAACTGTCCGGCCCATAGCCGCGGTCTCTGACCGCGACTGTTTGGCCCACAGTTGCGGCCTCTGACCTTGACTGTCGAGCCTAAACCCGCAGTCGGAGACCACAAATGTCTCGGTCTAAACCCACGGCCAGAGACCACGGCTTCGACCTCCCAACCCACGGTCCACCCAAGTGGACCGTACAAAAATCCCCTGGGACCCACTACCCGACCCCCCAACCCAAAAATGATGTAGGCACAAGTTTTACGGCATACCTGTCTCTCCCGCAACTGAAAACGGCCGGTCGGATTGTCCAGGAATGACACGTCAGCTCTGGCCCACTCCCATCACCAATCAAACTCGAATAGTACAAATGACACGTGTCATACTGGGCCCACTTACTATTTATAGTCCGTCGACTTTGTTCTTATTTTGGCCATTCTGAACCCATACGGAGTCCGTTTTTCGAACCGTTTCCACCATCGGAATTAGCACAACGAGATCATCTCAATGGTCACCTCGTTGCATATTTTTTGGCTACATCATTTTTGCCCATTTTTTTTCGACACCACTAGTCGCCTCGGTTTGCGTGCCACTTCAGCCGCTCTCCATTTTTAACACTTTTTATATCGCCGGATTCATTTTTCCGAGCTCGTGATGATGCTTGAGATCATTTCTCGCTCTCACTTGGTACAATTGCAACAGTGCGTCCCTACACCTTGCCGCATCGATTTGCGCGCCACATCGGCCATCATCAGATTGTTTCACACTTTTTACATGAGCCATCCACTCCTGTCATACTGCAAATGTCTTGTTATTTTGCCACCATTCATCCACCCCGCAAGGAGGCCCACCAGTGTTCCCCCCTACCCTCAGTTCTGGTCATCATAAATGTTCCTTAATCGAACACTTCCTCCTTGCCTGGCCATTACTTTAGAGTCTTCTTATTTGCTTTCAGACTCCTTAAAATTGAAAGCAACCACGAGCATGTACTGTCCTGGGCTCGTAAAATCCACATGACAGTACCATTCCATTACTTCAGAGTCTTCTTATTTGCTTTCAGACTCCTTAAAATTGAAAGCAACCATGAGCATGAACTATCATGGGCTCGTAAAATCCATATGACAGTACCATTTTATCCACACTCCTTCTAGTTCCCTAACCCATGAAGAAGTCCCCCTGCGTCTCCTGGCGCTATGATCAATCCTCTCGGCAGCACACCAGATAAGGTCGCCTTTGTTCAGAGTATTCTGCAGTCTCCCATCATTTTACCACAGCTTGAGTCTCTCTCATCCCAGTCACCCTCAGATCCTATATAGCTATGATCCATTTACCCCCAGTCAGTTTCATATGCTACCCAATCATCCCCGCCATCATACTCTGAACAAAGGAAGTTTGAGTCCACCCACTCTACTTGCCCAATTATCCCCACCAGTTTATCACTCCTACCATCAGTACTATCACAGTTCGGTTTTTCACCTCGCACTCCTGTCAAGGAAACATCATTGCCTTGATAGTTGCAAGTCTCCCTCTGTCGACGACAACCCGTTTATTCCAGAGGATAGACCTAGAGGTCCCTGCGCCTTGGACTCACCACCATCTGTGGTGAGTGCCTACAGACCATTTCAGGAGGAGTCATTATTGCCTCTCCGAATGGTTGTTTCTCACATGCTCGACTTCAACACCTTGATCGCATCGTTGAGATCTGCACAGGATTCATATCCATTCCATTATCTGTCAAAGACCCCGGATTTCCCCCGACTCTAGCACATTGGTGAGTCACTTCGGAACGCCCAGTCATATGTTCCCGTGGATGTCCGGGCTGCGTTGGCGATTGTATTCGGAAGCCATTCAGTTCCATGCTTCTTTGAGTACTCAGTTCAGTTCCAGATCAGTGTACCGTGTACCATTGCGAGTGTGACCCTTGTCACTCTGATCCAGCAGTGCATCAGTTCCTTTGGAACCACATTCAGTAGCACTGCTGTCATTCCAGTGTATCAGTTTTTTAGCTCAGACATGGTCAGCTCAGCATTATGTCCCAGATTTGTGTCCCTTCCGGACCCTCATGATATACACAGTGGTTGTCTACTACAGGTCCCTCATTTCAGGCCTCATAGTGATTCTTATGTATCTTGATACGAGCATGGGTATGCCTGCCTCGTCCATATATTGAGATTCTTCCTCATTCAGTATTTGAGGACATGTATATGTCAGGGCCCCATATTTTGGAACTCATTGATTATTAGCATGTTATATCCTGATACGAGCATGGGAATGCCCACCTCGTCCAGATGATCAGATGATTCCTCATCCATTATTGAGGTTATGTAATTTTTAGTCCTTGCAGTTGGTTCGAGATCGTTGTTCCAGGATTCAGTTGGTTCCTTCTCTTCTCCACACCCCAGGAAAAAAGAATATGACTTATGATGTCCATCGGCCATACGATGAGCTCCTGCCCTCGCACATCAGGGGGAAATCTGTTAACACCCAAAAAGTGTCCACTACCTCATCTACCTCACTACATGGCTCATTTGTCCATTTTCCTACCATTTTTCCATTAAAAATCCTACTATAAAGCCTCCAAAAGGCCTAAAATGCCTCCAAAAAGGCCATAAAACCATCAAAAAGCCTCAAAAAGGTTATTTTCCTCCAAAAATAGCAAAAAACCCCAAAAGGGAAGAAAAAATATAAAATAATGAGGAAAAGGAGGAAAAAACCCTAAAAAGCTAAAACCCTAAACAGCTGAAACCCTAAACAGCTGAAACCCTAACCCTAAAACTGGCACTCCACCACTACAAATAAGTGATGGAGACCCCTTATTCCACATCCACAATCACAAGTATCCTGCCTCTGCCAAAATTGCTCTTGAAACCCTAGCTCACCATTGAGCTGCTTTCACCATTAAGAGCCCCTTTTGGCCCAATTCCACCATCAGAGAAAGAGAAGGACCAGCTTGGAGCTCGGAGCCACCTACTCGGACCAGCGCAAAGGGCTTCACCAACCTCCACATTGGAGGTTAGATCAATAAAAATCATTATTTACTTTATGATTTTTTGCTTCATGAACATGTTTAGATTAGCTTTTATTTTTGTTTAAGTACTGTTTATTTTACATATCATTGAACTGCTACTAAGGAATCCATTGTCCTTAGTAGGTGCTCATTCGCACCAGCTAGGGCTAAAACCCTAGCAACAACTTTGTTATAATTGTGATGAGAAATTCCATTGGGGACATCGATGTGTTCAACAAAATCTCTATCTCTTGGATGTGGATTCTCCACCTGCCTCTGAAATTGGTGAAGAAGCTCTCGATACAATGGATGATCCGGTTGACATTCAGGAGCCGCCTATTGACCCTCCATCTCAGGATGACCAGCCCAAGATATCCCTCCATGCTTTAGCTGGAGTCACTGCCCCCCAAATAATGCGGGTACGCGGTAACTTCAAGAGGCTTCCACTTACAATACTCATTGATTCTGGCAGCACTCATAATTTCATTGACCCTCAGATCGCCAAACAAGCTGATTGTTTTATCCATCCTTGCTCCAACTTTGAAGTCATGGTTTCCAATGGGGGCACCTTACGTTGCAAAGGGAAGTGTCGTAATGTGCGTATCTCTATGGGAGATTATAACCTCTGCTCTGACATGTTTTCCTTGACCTTAGGCGGATGTGATGTGGTTTTGGGTGCTCAATGGCTGCGCACACTTAGCCCCATATTGTGGGATTTTGCTGAACTTTGGATGCAGTTCTCCCCCGATGGCCACAAACACACATTGAAAGGATTACAACTAGGGTCTCTCAGCATCATCAGTTCACATCGCATGGAAAAAATCCTTAAGAAGAGTTCCCATGGTGTCATCGCTTAGCTCCATTCCATTCAAATGAAACCATTAGCGACCCCCACTACTCCTTTGGATCTCCAACAAATTCTGGATTGATATACAGGTGTTTTTGCTGAACCAGTGGGCCTTCCACCTTCATGACCAGAGGACCATCATATTCAGCTCCTTCCTGGAAGCATTCCTCCCAACATCAGGCCCTATTGCTACCCATTTCACCAAAAAACAAAGATTGAACTCCTCGTTAGGGACTTAGTGAAGCAAGGTATTATTCACCCAAGCACAAGTTCCTTTTCTTCACCAGTTCTTCTTTTCCACAAAAAATATGGGTCATGGCGCCTCTGCATTGACTTCCGAGCACTTAATCACCTCCCCATCAAGGATAAGTTTCCAATTCCTGTTGTTTATGAGCTTCTTGATGAGCTTCATGGTGCTCAATTTTTCTCCAAGTTGGATCTTCGCTCTGGGTATCATCAAATTCGGGTTCATGAGGATGATATCCCTAAAACAGCTTTCCACACACATGATGGCCACTATGAGTTTTTGGTCATGCCCTTTGGTCTCGCTAATGCTCCTTCCACATTCCAAGCCTTGATGAATAAAATATTCTGACCCTATTTGCGGAAATTCATTCTGGTATTTTTTGATGATATCCTCATCTACAGTAAAACATGGGTTGAACATCTCCAGCATCTGGCTCTTGTAATGCAACTTTTCTCTGATCATCATCTCCATGCCAAAAAGTTGAAATGTGTTTTTAGCCAAAAGGAAGTTGAGTATCTCAGGCACATTATCTCAGCACAAGGGGTTCGTGTGGATCCTTCCAAAATCGCTACCATGAACAATTGGCCGCCTCCTTAGACACTCAAGAGCCTTCGTGGTTTTTTGGGGTTGACTGGCTACTACCGCAAGTTTGTCAAGGATTATGGGAATATTGCAGCTCCATTAACTGCTCTGTTGAAAAAGGATGCTTTTACATGGACACATGTTACTGAGTGTGCATTTGACAAGCTGAAACAAGCTATGTGTACTACACCTATTCTAGCTATGCCCGATTTTTCCAAGCCCTTCACTATTGAGAGTGATGCTTGTGGCAATGGACTTGGTCTTGTTCTCCTTCAAGATGAACACCCCATTGCATTCACCAGCAAAGCCATTTCTGGTAAGAATTTAGCTGCCTCTACATATGAGAAGGAAATGATGGCTATTTTGCATGCAGTACAAAAGTGGCGACCCTACCTCTTAGGGAATCATTTCTGCATCAGGACTGATCACCAGAGTCTGGAATATTTCCTAGAACAGCATGTATCCTCCCCAGCACAACAAAAATGGGTTAGAGAAATCATGGGTTATGACTATGAGATCACTTATAAGAAGGGTAAGGACAATATTGTGGCGGATGCCCTTTCTCGCACATTTGATGACCAAGGTTCTCTTTCCACTATTTCTATGCCTGTTCCAAATTGGTTGCAATCGGTTCAACAGGGTTATGTCGATGACTCTTCATTATCTCAAATCATCCAATGCTTGGACAAAAGCCCTTATGTTGTCCCACATTACTCTTGGGATGGTGTTGACTGAGATACAAGGGTCGTCTAGTGCTTCCCTAGAACACATCTCTTCAACAAGCTATCTTCTATGAAATCCATGCTTCTCCGTTAGATGGGCACTCTGGTTTTCTCAAAACGTATGAACGGGCACGGCACAGCTTCTTTTGGTAGGGCATGAAAAGGAAAATTCAATAGATGGTGGCTGAATGTGATACCTGCCAGTGCAATAAGGGTGAAACAACACCCCTTCCAGGATTTCTCGAACCCTTTCCCATACCTACCCGGATATGGATAGATATTTCTATTGATTTCATTGAAGGGCTCCCTAAATCTGGAGGGAAGACTGTGATTTTGGTGGTGGTTGATCGCCTCTCCAAATATAGTCATTTTTGTGCTCTTAGCCATCCCTATATAGCCTCCTCCGTCGCTCAAATTTTCTTGGACCAGATCTTTCGTCTTCATGGAATGCCTTCTTCCATTGTCTCGGATCATGATGCAACTTTCACCAGTCATTTTTGGACAGAACTCTTTCACCACACTGGCACCAAACTGAAGATGAGTTCAGGTTATCACCCACAAACGGATGGTTAGACTGAAATTATCGATAAATGCTTGGAAGCTTATCTTCGTTGCTTCTCCTCTGAGCAACAACATCAATGGGCAAAGTGGCTCCCTCTCGCTGAATGGTGGTACAATACCTCTTGCCACACTGCCTCTAAAATGACTCCATATGAAGTAGTTTATGGTCAGGCACCGCCAGTTCTTCTTCCTTACACCCATAGCAGTTCTCTAGTTTAGGAAGTTGACGCGGTCCTTCGAAACCGCGATGAGGTTCTTCCCATTTTACACAAAAATCTTCACATGGTAAGAAATCACATGAAGCAACAAGCTGATCAGCACCATTCTGAGCGCACTTTTGAAGCTGGTGATATGGTTTTTCTTCGTCTCCAGCCTTACAAGCAATCCTCACTAAAACTCAAAGGGTGTCATAAGCTCGCTCCAAAGTTCTATGGACCATATAGGATTCTTTAGAAGATTGGGTCTGTTGCTTATAAATTGGAACTTCCGCCTTCTTCCCGCATTCATCCAGCATTTCATGTCTCTTGTCTGAAGAAAGTTCTTGGCACCAACATCCAAGGCCAGACTATTTTACTAGACTTGGATAATGAAGGATCCATCTTTTTGGAGCCGGAGGCTGTCCTCAATAAGTGCACTCGTCAGCTTTTCTCTCGCTCTATCACAGAGGTCTTAATTCAATGGCACGGAATGCATCCTGAGGATGCTACATGGGAACCACTCCTTCAGATTCAGTGACAATTTCCACATCTAAAGCTTTGAGGACAAAGCTTTTTCTAAGGGGGAGGGGATGTTAGGAACCCATGTCAATCCTTCTCTTTACCGTGTTAGTATATTGTTGTTGGACGCATATGTTTTGTAAGTCGTCCCATAGTAATTGTTGATCCATATTTTGTGTTATTGTTGTTGGGTGCATATGCTTTGTAAACCTCCTATAGTATTTGTTGATCCATAGTTTATATTGGCCCATGGTTTTGACCCATAGTATTGGCACCTATTTTTAGTATATAAGTGTGTGTTAAGGCCAAGGAAGGCACCGTGAAGTTATTTTGTATTGAGCTTTCTCAAAGGAGGTTGCCCCCTCGAAGTGGCCTGCGATTAATATAAAAGTGATTTTGAGTTCTGCTGCTATATCGTGTATTTTGATTAATTATTTGCTGCAGGGTCCTCACACATCATCATTGATGATGATGATGATGTTGGTGGTGGTGAATATGATGATGATGAAGATGACGATGATGATGATGATGGTGATGATGACGACGACGATGATTAAGATGATGCTGATCATGGTGATCATGATGCCGATGATGATTATGATGAAGGTGATGGTGATGATGATGATCATGATGATTATTATGATGGTGACGATGATGGTGATGATGAAGGTGATGATGATGATCAAAATGATGGTGATGATTATGGAAACAGTGATGATGATTATGATGATGATGATGAAACATGTTTTTAACTATTTAGAAACATGTTTTCATCATCGTCATCATCATCTTCATCATAATCATCATCATCATTATCATCATAATCATAACCATCATCCTCATCATCATCACCATCATCTGAGCTCATCATCATCATCATCTTACTGCCGGCATGATTTGTGAACTTGAGAGCAATTTTAGGCTGAATGACACACATATTTGGTAGAAATTATATGATGAATTCATATTTCATCATGATCATCAACACCATCATCATCATCATCATCATCATAATCATCATCATTGTTGTCATCATCATCACCATCATCGTCATCATCTTCATCATCGGCAACATCATGATCATCATCGTAAGCCTCCTCATGATCATCATCGTCATCATGATCATCTTCTTCATCATGATCATTATTGTCATCACCATATTCATCATCATCATCATCATCTTAATCATTATCATCGTCGTCGTCATTACCATCATCATCATCATCATCTTCATCATCTTCATCATCATTGTCATCATCGTCGTCATCATCATCGTCATTGTCATAGTCATCATCATCATGACTCGCTTCCTCATCAACATCTTCATCATCATCACCATCACCATCGTCATCACCATCATCATCATCACCATCACCATCGTCATCACCATCATAATCATCAATTGACACAAAATTAGCTATCATGACGATGTCGTAGCAATTAGCTATGGCTTATATCAATATTAAAGGCCCTTTAACATTGCATATTGATTCAGAGATCCCCTTCTACCTAGGCATCTCTAGTCAGGACATGCAGTGAGGTCCCTATAGATTCAAATGTTGGTGGATGTGTTCACTAGTCAGATTGTCACCAAATTAGTGTTGTGTTTGATCATGATCACAGCATCCAAAGTCCTAGCTTCTTTAAAAGTACATACATACAAATATGAATGTCATTAGGGAAATAATATTTTAGAAAATCTTGACTTCAAATATAAAAAAAGGCACATAAATCCAAAATCTTCAATTTCTTCATTTTTCATTATACATTATAGTCATTTTTCATAGTCGATCCATGACAAGGAAATCACTCATGAATGGGCATTGGTATAGTTTTCACTCTAATAGAAATCTCCGTTACTAATTTTGTTTTTAGGTATGTTACCCAAGACAACAATGCCACTAGTGTTATATATGTGGTTTATTATGAAATTGTTATTGATATTGTGAATGTAAATCACTACAAATGTTATGATTGTAAATTATGTGCGTTGAAATAATTATGGTCTTTAATAAAAACTTGGTCATGACACCTACCAAACCAAATACATTAAGCATTGGTGTTAAACTATATAAAATAAATATAATAACAAATAAATACCAAAATGATGCATATTATTGCACATATGATACACAAAGTTCACAACTTATGAGAGAATGGCTCAAAGCTGGTTTTGTTTACTCCATTCATAATACAAACATGGTTAAAATAGTATGGGTAGGATTGGAGGCTTCCCAATACATAACAATCTCAATTATATTTTGTGGTATGGGAGTGGTAACTATAGCAATCTACCCACCAAGCGCTCTCATCCCTTGAATCCAAATCGATGGTGGAAATCATTTAGGGCATGAATTTATCTTTCAAACAAAAAATAGAAAATCGATTTAGGATTTTTGTTGTGGAAAAGAGGAAAGTCGATGGTTTCTCCTAGCATTCATGCAACCCCGCAACCCTATCGCCATACCCATTTGTATTCTCTATCAATAATATGTGGGAACATACCTATAGTCGTAGCCATATGTGTTATGTTTGCATTCTTGGGTGACCAATCCATCTATTTTTTTCTTGTGTACTGATACAACAACGATGTATACCTTTCTATGGGTTCGCCAAATCGATTTGTGGAAGGAAGAGAAGACCCATTAGTATTTTGGGCTCAGCCCTGATTGTTATCTATTGGGTTTGATAGGGTTGCATTAAAAAATGTTTATTAGGATGAAGCATTGCAATGACATGGACAAGGGAAAAACTACACAACTCAACACAGCGGTCAATTGGTAATTCTTCGTCTTGTGAAATTGTTTTAAAGGGATATAATGCATGCTTGTGTGGTGACGGTTCCACACCCATCTCTATTTTTACTTGCTATATTTTTTTAATGTTGTCAATAGAGCCCAAAATCCTCTCACACCCTTGTCCATTTTGAAATTGAGCCAAAGCTATGCCTCTTGGTGATTTCCTATTTCCATTTTGCTTGCCAAATTTTTTTTTTCACAGGTTTGAAAGAGGCCATTCTATTCTGGTCCATTTCCAAGTTTATGGATATAGGTCTCAATTCCCCTATTGTATTGGGGTATAGCTTGTTCCTGTATTTTTTTAGATCTAAACTAAAAAGATGATCTTAATGGCCAACTTTTTATTGTTTTTATGGTTTGACTATGGAAGCTTAAGGCTCTAAAAATGCGTTAGAATAGATTCTTTAGGAACTTTCATGGAAGCAAAGACAAATGGCTAACACTGTATGAAATTAATTTCCAATTAAGCTATCAATTGATAATTGGTAACAAAGGAAACGCTCTAGAAAACCCTTGCAGATGTTACGATAGTTTTTAGGATAAGGTAGATCTTTCAAATGCATAGCCACGCTGAAAAATATCAAATCTACAACTTCCACAGTCCACAGGTGAACTCCACGAACTACATTATGAATTTCATGCTTCTATGGCTATGGTTGTCTAGTATGAAGGGAGCTACTGATATGAGGCAATCGAAACAATTATTCTCCTCACACATTAAGTGTGATTTTCACACCATCCTTCAACCTCCATTCAGTGTTGTGATATTCTTTCCTTTTATTATGGTGATGGCATAAAAAATTGTACCATGAATGTGATATCATGTCTATAAGGAATATATGAAGATATGGGTATGCATTGGAATTGCATAGTTTTGGTTGTTTGTATGAATTCTATGTCTTCTTTCAACAATTTGTGGGAGTGAAACAACTAATTTGTCATTATAATTACTAGTGAATGATCCCAGGCCGTCAAGAATGAAAATGGTCTAAATAAAGGACATAAGTGTGGAGGATATAACCTATGGTTTCTAGCTTGCTTTATTTCTGTGGTTTCCCTAGCTATTTTTTGCTATAGGCCGATTTTGGGCAAGGAAAAGAAACATATGCACACTTAATAAGGCAGACATGATGTCAAACTCAACATCACAAAACCCATAGATGTTATAAGATGAACACCTATACTCAGGTTATAAAAAACAACATTCTGGGTGTGATCTCAGCAAAATAAAGGCTCAGAGATGTCTAAGAATAGCCATGGCAGAGATAAAATAGAGTACTAGATGTTTTACACTATTTTACATCAATTTTGAGATTTCTTTTCATTATTGAGCAACACTTATTCTTTCTCAGTTTAAATGATTCATTCCAATAGTTTATATTACAATCTTCATTGTTCAGCACTTCGAATTACATCTAATGAACTTACCATGATTGCTAATAGCTTTAAGGATTGAGTTATCTAATAGCAGCTCTAGTGTTACAAGTACATTGGTTCATTAGCCTCACTAACCAAACTATGATTCATTAGCCTCACTAAATTAACTTTTTGTTAGGTCTCCAAGATGAATAGGCCTTCATGATCTCCTTAAGTCAAGTAATAAATGTCTAAGAAAAATCCCAATGGACCCCAAAGGATTGGAATGCAATTTTGTTTACAATTTGCATAACTTTGGGCATCATAAGTTGTAATCTTGTGTGCATGAAGAAACCATTGGGGGGGGACCACTAAATAGTAAATTCAATAACTTATGTTGAGTTAAGTTTCCATGACATGAGGGTACTAATCTATCAAAATCATCCCAGATTGCAAATGGCCCTAACTCATTTGTAAATTGAACCCTAATGGGTTGCTTAACATGCATTTGTCTTCACCATTGTACTGTGACCCCATTGACTAGATAATATATTAAATTTTCAATGCAAAGTACTTGCTTTTGCAAGGTTGAGGTGATTGCATTTACAGTAGATAACATCATGCTTTTGTGTTCTCTAAATTAATATCAAGGCACTATGTAAGATTGAGCCTTTAAGCATTTTAAATCAGTGTATTTAGGAGAAAGTTATTGTTATTTAGGAGAAAGTTACTGTTGTATACACTGAAAATGTTGCCTTTTATATGAGTCAACTTTCACTCCAAATGTGTTTTTCCTCAGTTTTTCTTTAGGAAGAGTCATCAGAAATTGTGTAGCTTAGTATATGTAAGAAGTTCTAAGGCATAAGCTACCTGCATAGCATGGTTGATGCACATGCCATGCTTGTGTATATTATGTGGGAAAAGGTGTGCATGAGTTATATGGAAATATGCCCCTTCACCTGTTTGCAAACTTTGAAATCCTGTGATGAAATTGGAGGACATGATTTCCTACATTCGATTTGGGATTGCTAAATGCTCCTTCTATCGACCATGTCAAGTGATTGTGGTTGGAGAGATATAGCTGATAGATGACAAGGAACACAAATGTTTGACATTTAAATTGAAAAAACACAAATTTTTTCTTGTTGGCATGACCAAGATCCCTGTGTATGCCAAGAGTGCACAAAAATGTGTGCTTGTTACATTCCCAGGCACCCTGTGTATGCCAATAGGGCACAAACAGGCCTGTGTACTTGTTGGCATGGATAGGGTCCATGTCTAAGCCAAAAGGGGCACACACATACCTGTTCCTGCCAACATGCTTGTGTGTGCTCCTATTGGCATACAAAGGGAGATTAGGTATTCCAACAAGAACATGTACATGTGGTAAAACCATAGCTTTAAGAACATCCAAGAAAAAAATGAGATGTGTATTTGGAATGGAAGGTTAATGTAAATCAGAATTTCAAGACCTCTACTAAAGGTTATTTTCTGAAGTTTTATACTCGGTGTTTCCCTTACATGATAAATGCAACAAAAATAACAAATTTCCTCTCATGTTAGAAATCTGGAAATCATTAAGTTTTGAATATAAGATAAACCATGGAAAATTAAAAAGGTTATATTGAAACATTTCTGTAAAATATTAAATCTCTCAAATTGGTCAGATGTGTGGAAATTGAACCTAAGAGATAGAACAATTACACTCACAAAATTGCTATATAAGCATGCAAAATTCACACCAAAGGAGACTGAAATTGGAGCATAACACTAATATGTATTGAGTAAGTGTACAATAGAAAACCTTATGAAGTAATATGCTTCTGTAGTATATAATTACATGAGAGAATTGAATGCATAAATATTCCATTCAAAAATGTCAAAAAGCAGGCTTACCAAAAGTAGTCAAATCCCCCATAGGTGCATAAAGCAGTTTCCAAATCTAGGTAGATGCTCATTAACTGGTTCAGTCAAGTGGGAAATCTAAAGAGGGATGGAAATACAACTCATACATGCTTTTATTTGGTGAAAAAAAGGGAGGATGATGTGGGAAAAAAACAAGGCAACTACACCTAGTATAGCTTTTCCTTTTTCCTTAAATAAAAAATAAAACAAGGCATCTTTTCAGAAAAAGCAGATATGTGCTTTAGAGAATATGGAATAAAGAAGACATGCTAAATTGGGTTTCTAGGATGTTTCTTAAGTGCTCCATGACTCATTTTTAGTATGTTTTGACTTCTAGGACATGTAGAAGGCAACTAGCATAGAATGGAATCTAGGAAACTAGGTAATAAGACAAAAACAATTAAATTAATGTCTAATGTAGGTAATGATGGTTTGATTATCATAAAAACCCCCTTTAAGCCTAAATTTATGTGTAAATATCAGAAAACTATAGGGCTTAGGAACAAGGCTTAGTCACCCTTTACATACTGCTTTTCCATACAACCAAGTAAAGAGGAAAAAACCCAGTGGGAAAATCCTCCCTTAAACATGGACAGGAAAAACAAATTTTGGAAATCTTGTCATTAATCATTCTTCATAGCATGATCAACAATCGCTAGTAGTGATTTGATATTGCTGAATGTTTGCTCACAAAAAAACTTGGTGAAGATGTCTGCTACTTGTTATGAAGATGCACAGAAGAGTAGATCAATGCTACCATCATGCACAAGTTGTCCGATGTAGTGCATATGGATCTCAATGTGCTTGGTTCACTTTATATAAACTGGATAATTACATATTCAAATGGTGCATTGATTATCACAGTAGATAATAGCTGAAAACTTTGATTCGAAGCCACATTCTCCAAGTATCCCTTGCAACCACAAACATTGAGTTGTTGCATTTACAACTCCTCTATACTCTGCTTCTGTAGATGAGAGTGCTATGGCACTCTGTTTCTTGCTTGACAAGTTGATTGTTCCTTCTGCAAGAATGCACACATATCCTGATGTAGACTTTCAATGTATGTTGTCACCTTCCCAATCACTATCAGTAAACCCAATCAAATTAAGATCAGATTTTTCTTTGTAGAAGATCACATGAGTTCTTGTTCCTTGAACAAAGTTTAGGATCCTTTTGGCTTCTCTCTAGTGGATCTCATGAGGATGATCCATGTATCTCAAAGCCAGAATAACTGCATAATATAGATCAGTTCGAGTGTTTGTAAGATAAATAAAACACTCATTCAATTGCCTATACAGTGTATTATTTACCATAGGAGAAGAACCTGCTTCTTCAAGCTTAACTCCTGAAAGGAAGGGAGTCTTTCTTGGCTTGTAATATTTCATGTTGAGATTTTTCAGCAAATGCAAAGCATACTTGGAATGTTTTAATTTGATTCCATGTTGGGATTGAGCATTTTTGAGACCCAAAAATTGGCTCAACAATCCCAAATCTGTCATAGAAAATGCATGGCTCATTGCATCCTTCAAGGAGACAATCTCTTTCTTTGAACTTCCTATAATAAATATTTCATCCACGTACAAGACAATAACCATGAAATAACCATGAATCAGCTTCAAATAGACATTAGCATCATACTTGCATTGAACAAATCTCAGTGATAGAAAAAATACATCAATCTTGGCATACCAAGCCCTAGGGGCTTGCTTGAGCCCATACAATGATTTCTTTAACTTGCACACTAAAAATGGATTATAAAGAAACCCTTCATGTTTCTGCATGTAAATATATTCAGTGAGATCTCCATTTAGGAAAGCACACTTCACATCCATGTGATGCACTTCCCAGTGCTTCGAAGCTGCAATGGCTAGAGCTAGTCTTATGGAGTCCATCTTTTCCACTGGTGCAAAGGTTTCATTATAGTCAATACCATGTACTTGTGAGTAGCCCTTGGCTACCAATATTACCTTATATTTCAAATTTTAACCATTAGTATAAAAATTATTCTTGAAAACCCACTTACATTGAACTAGATTCCTCCCTCGGGGAAGATCAACCAGTTCCCAAGTGTTGTTCTTCTGGAGCGAGCTAAATTATTCTTTCATGGCTGTTTTCCATCTTGGATCATGTGCTGAATATTCATATTTATATTGATTTGATTCAACAATAAGATATAAATTTGTATCAAATAGAGGATCTTTCACACAAAGGACACTCTCAAATTGAGATCTAGTCCTCCTAGTGTCACTAGGATTTCTAGCTAGTTCCCCAGTTGCATGAATGGTATTTTCTGCCCATTTTGGTATTTTAGGAATTTTATAATATGAAATAAAATCATCATTATAATACATATCATAATCAGAAAACTCATTAGTCTCTTCACTTATAGTCAATGGATCTGGTGGTGAAGAAGACTCTCCAACTTCAACTGCTACTAAAGGCTATTAATGGAACTGAACACTTCTTTCAATGAAATATTTTTTGGTTCTCAATTTGATCAGATTCTACCCTTTTGAATCTTTATAATATCCAACAAATAGGAACTCTTGGATTTGGGGCTGCAGAGCCTTCCTCTTTTTAGTTGGAATTCTGCCCAAGCCTTTGAGCCAAAAATCTTGAAATGGGTCACATATGGCTTGTGCCCACTCCAAGATTTGAAAGGATTAATACCATAAAGTTGCTTATGAGGCACCCTATTTTGGATGTAGGGTGTACAATTTATAGTCTCGGCCCAAAAATTTGGTGGCAAAGTCTTAGCCTCCATTATGCAGATTGCCATTTCATTCAGTGATGTGGTCTTTCTCTCAGCAACACCATTTTGCTGTGGTGTGTAAAGAATTGAATGTTGCATCTGAATACCTGCATATTTACAACACTTAATGAACTCAAACTTGAAATACTCACCACCATTTTTAGGTCTAATGATCTTGAGTTTCCTCCCAGACTGGTTTTCAACCAAGGCTCTAAAGACTTTGAAGACGTCAAAAACTTCAGACTTATGCTTTAGGAAGTGAACCCAACAATACCTGGAAAATTCATCTATGAAGGTCAGTGCATATTTGACTTGAATCATGGACATACAAGGGAATGGACCAGCAATGTCACTGTGGATCAGCTCAAGAGGTGCAGAGGTTCTCTCATGACTAGCTTTCTCATACTTGTGCTTTGGCTTTTTTCCTATGATACAACCTTGACATACTCCCTTAGAAAACTTGATCTTTTCTAACCCTATGACCATATCTTTTTCACTCAAATTAGAAAGATATTTATAGTTAATATGGTCAAATATTTCATTCCAAATCTTTCTTTCTTCATTAGCATGAATTGGAAGAGAAGTGGGGTTTGAGTAGGGTAGAAAATGGGAAAACTTGTATACCTTCGAAGTGTGATCAACCACACCTTTTGCTATGAGTTTACCATTTGAAATATTAGTGATTTAAACATCATCAGGGGAGAATATGACCTTCTTTGGAGACCCAGTATGAGTCATCTGATACACTGACAAGATATTAGAGGCAAGACTTGGAACATACAAAACATTATTGAACTTACCATGGTTAAGATCAATCCTTCCCTTCCCCAAACTGTCAGTGAGAGAGTGATCTCCCAAAACTATTGGTGGACCTTTCAACATGTTAAGAGAGGAGAATGTCTCATTTTTTGAAACCATATTTCTAGAAGATCCAGAGTCTATGATGAAGCTAGGTGAGCTTGATGTGCCAAAAGCCAAGGCATGTACTCTCTCTCTCTGTCCTCTGAATTTAATCCTTCTTCCCTCTTCTTTGAGAAATCAGTAAGGGAGATGTTATTCTTCTCCAGGAGTTGGGTCAACATGTCAATTTTATTCTTCTTACAAGATCTCTTAGGATGATATCCCTTACTGTCGTATGCGCACTTGCGCATTTCTCCTTTGTTCTTTTTCTTCTGGGAGTTCTCCTTGGAACGTTGGGGCTCCTCTTGAGACTTGGTCTTGTCTCTCTTTTGCTTACGTGGATTTTTTTTCTTTTTTTTTAATTTTTTAATCCACCCTTGAATCTCTAGCAACCAAATCTTGGTATTTGGAAGGTTTGATGGTGCCCATCATCTCCAACTTATCTTGTTGTTGTGTGAGGGATTCCATGAACTCTACAAGCTTAGGCATCTTCCAGGCTCAAGTTGTCAACTTGGTAGCATGGAAGGTTAAAAGAAACATTGAATAGTTAAGACCAAGCTTAGAGAGTATGGCCAAAACTAGTTTCTCTTCCTTATTTTTGATCCCACACTGTTTCAACTACAAAACAAGGGCCTTAGACTTGGAAAAGTAGAGTTGAAATGATTCGAAGTTACTGGGACTCAAGGAGATCAGCTCATTCTTGATTTGATGTCCTTTCATCTCATTTTTATTTCCAAAAATATCTTATATATTCTCCCACACTTCATTAGGATATGTCAATCCATCAATATGGAAGAGGAGGTCTCTTGAAATGGTCAAACAAAAAAGACCATAGGCCCCATCCCTCTTGTTGTGCCATTTAATTTTCTCTACAGCTGCATTGGGATCTACCTCAGTTTCCATAGTCACCCTGTAGAGACCTTTATCTCTCAACAATATCTCCACCTCATCTTTCCACTCAAATAAATTGAATGGATTCAAGATGATCTTCTAAGATTGGTCCATAGCTCAAAAACTGTGCTCTCCAGTTAGCAGAATGCGCTCCGAGTCAAGATGTCGAACCTATAATGAAAATTTGGAAAGAGAGGAATTTATATACAAAGGATTTGATACCATTTGGAAATTGAGACCAAGAGATAGAACAATTACACTCAGAAAATTGCAAATCAAACATGCAACATTCACACCAAAGGAGGCTGAAATTGGAGCATAACACTAATCTGTATTGAGTAAGTGTAAAATAGGAAAAATTATGAAGTAATAGGCTGATTTAATATATAATTACATGACATAATTAAAATTGTAAATATTCCATTCAAAATAGTAAAAAAGTAGGCTTACCAAAACTAGTCAAATCCCCCATAGGTGCATAAAGCAGTTTTCAAATCTAGGTAGATGCTCACAAATTAGCTAATTCAAGTGGGAAATATAAACAGGGATGGAAAGAAAACTCATACATTATTTTATTTAGAGAAAAGGAGGGAGGATGATGTGGGAAAAAAACAAGGAAACTACACCTAGTCTAGCTTTTCCTTTTGCCTTAAATCAGAAATAAAACAAGGAAGCTTTTCAGAAAAAGCATATATGCACTTTACATAATCTGGAATAAATCAAACATGCTAAATTGGGTTTCCAAAATGTTTCCAAAGTGCTCCATGACTCAATTTTAGCATGTGTTGACTTCTAGGACATGTAGAAGGAAACTAGAATAGATTGGAATCTAGGAAACTAGGTAATAAGACAAAAATAATTAAATTAATGTCTAATGTAGGTAACTATGGGTTGATTATTATAAAAATATGTTAAGATATTATTCAAAACATCGTAGGGATACACTAACAAACATCAAAATCTTGAACGAATCTACAAATACTCAAAGGTAGTATAAGTTTCTGTAATAACCAAACAATGGGACATACCATTACAAATCAGAAAGCATGAATTCATTTGATTTTGATAATGATTTCAGTACACCTTTAGACTCCAAAGAATCATATCTAGTATAGTGGTAAATAATAAGAAATCATTTCCTCCTAAATTATGCCCTTGAAAATCTTTGTGACATTTTTAGAGCAAAGATCAATTTAAACAAGTTCTTACTGCAATGCTCACCTGGCCCTCATGTAGGGTAATATCATTGCACAATATATCTAGGTGCATAGGATAGAGGATATATGCACCCTTAAGTACAATGGAGTCCCTCTATGCATAATACCAGAAACTATTGACTAGACCATTATCGTTCAAAAAGATTGAACTTAGCTGGGCCAGTAACCAAGTAAAATTCTACTTTATTGCAACATCCCACCTTTGTTTTATCTATTCTTTAGATTATGAAATTAGTCCTATAAATATTATCAAGTTCTTTTGGATTTATTTGTGGCGACCATATGAAAGACAAAATATGATTTTAAATCCTGTTTCATGGCCAACCACATGTGCTTCCAAGGATAAAGGACATATTTAAGGTCTTAGGGCCTTATGAAAACAAAAGAAACACTATACAAATTCAATACATTAAAAGAGCCTAGTATTAGAAAATTGAAAGGAATTTTTGTGTGAAAAATACACCAAATTAAGGATCGAAGTGGACCCACATGATATTAGTCACATTCTGTTTTTATCGAGTCACACTAAATAACTTGAGGGAGGCCGACCTATACATACACAAATATGGACCAATATTTATAGGTTAAATAGGGAGCTATTTCCAAGGGAGAGTCTAAGCTTTGTGAAATAATGCAATCAATGAATACACAGCTCATTGATACAATTGTTCATATGCATGTTTTTTACAAGTCATCTTTTTGTGGCTATTTTTCATGGATACTGGAATCGATTAGGACAGGATTTTCTTCCTTCCTTTGAAAACCAAAATGAAAATTGATCCTAGTACAAGGGATCTTGTATCACTATAGGAATTCTAGATGACACTTTTTTATCTTAGATGCAAATATTGCATCGTCATGCTCTCCAAGAAAAATACCTTGAGTGACCACGCTATGTTCGGGAGGTGCATTCTATGCTTGATAAATATGCTCCAAATGGCATATATTCCTCAAACTATTAATACTACTATAAATTGTATAAACGTGAGGCCAAAAATTAGTAGATTGGTCCTGTAAAAGCTCATTTATTATACATTTGAAGATGGGAAATAGAAATGGCAACTTATGTTACTTCCACAAAATGTAGCATTCTATTGGGACAAATATAGAGATATCATGTTCAACTAAGATGTCACAAAATATGTACCAATATTCCTTGGATGGATATTTTATAATGCTATATCAAATACCATTAGAAACATGCTAATTGTTAATGATGATTTAGGTATAGTACTAAAAAATTATGCACCAAACTATTATTAAACTATGGCTTACCTCTTGACTGTATTCGCTGGTTTTACAACCGATCAAATATATTAAAATCTCCCTCAAATTCACCTTCTTATGCTAGAGTTTGAATGTTCGAATATATATAGAAAAAAATCAAAATATCTATGGATATGTAAATATAGAATGGAAATAAATACCCTTTTCTTTATGTTGTTAAGCAATGTACTCAGAAATTGGAAGAGAAACAATTGTACCTTTACCTATGGGTCCATAATTTTCTTCATGCTTGAGGGACTTGAGGCTAAAAATTGGTGCTCATAGCACTAAACAAGTCCTCTACACCTTGGGAATCCTTTTTACAATATGTCTTTTCTCATGAGAAGTTAACCCGGATTTGAGAATAGTTCAAATGAATTTTCCTAAGAGGAAACAAGATGAAATATAGTTTCTCATAGAGTGAATGAGATATAGAATCTATCCATCAATAGGAAGGTGAGGAGAGAAGGTGAAAACGGAGGATTCAAGAGGGGTCAAAACAAAAAGAATCAATATTTGAGTTCTTTGAACTAAGGTAATAAGGACTCAATTAATGTGAAGTGTTTCACATGCCACATGATGGGCTGCTATGCATCTCATTGTCCCAAGAAGAAGAAGGCTAATGGAAAGTAGCAAAAACCTACACGGTAAGGAAGGAGTGAAATAGATTTTGTTAGAGTGCATGAGTTAGCATCTGAGCATGATACAACATTTTACATGGTTTTGTGCCTTTCCACTAACACTATATTTGGTGTAGGGTGGCAACAACCCTAGATAGCCCTCTTCCCACTGCTATAAAGGTCTGCAAAATATTGTAGACTGTTAACATTTGAACAGTCCTATCCTTAATGAATAACACCTACACTTAGAACACAAACAAAATCCTCTTTTAGATACAAAATTGATTGTTGTTTAAGGGATGTCATAAAGGGTCTGAAGCACACTTTTACTAGCTTCCATATAGTATGAAGGTTGTAATACATATAATCCTTAAAAGGTAACATTATTGCATAAGTATTGAAAAAGGAAATAGAAGTGGTGTGATATATTATGAAAGGCCTAAATCCTATTGGTTACACTCTTTCCTTACTGCATGACTAAGGAATTAAGTGATTGTGATATTGCTGTTAGGACTGTCATATAAAGTCTAAAAGCTAATTACATTTGGCTATCATAAATTGCTATTAAGTACAGAAGTTCTATTGTATTCATTGAAACACATTTATTACACACATTTGTACTTAACCTACTCCTCTTACATACTGCTACAACAAAAACCACCATATAGTTGCATCATTCTTCTTATTCATCATTGGAAAGTCATTGGTTAATTATATAACATTGCTATAACTCTGTCATTAAATGTTGGATATTTCAATGCAAGTGGTTAATCATTATTTATGATGAATGATCTCTATTGAGTGTTAAAGTGATATTGAATAATACTTTCCACTATTTTCATTGGATACATTTACACTTGCATCTACAAGCATTCACTCGGTTGTATGTCTTCTTCATTCCTAGAATTACAGAGTTAAAGGAACTGGTCAGTAACTAGGGCATATAGAAGGTATAGTTTTTTTTTTCATAAGTTTCTTGCAGAGCATCAAAGGGCTTTCCCCTTGTAGGTTGTGACACTCAGAAGAAGTCGAAAGTGTGATTGAGGTGACATTGGATCACCCTTTCCATGCATTCGTTCATCAAAAACTAATCCTACTAGTTTGTCCTATAACTGCATGGAAAGACAAGATTGGAATGAACCAATACCATGTTACAAGGTTTATAGAACATGTGGGACTTGGTTGAAATCAATCCTAAGGAATGGTTGTTCAGACAATATAATAGAAGACATGGAATTGCTACTATTGTTGATGTATATGTAACTTCGGAATGTATTTTTCTATGTATCTTATATATTGGAACCTGATGTTTATTCTGGGATGTCTCTATTATGTATTTGAGTCATGTGGTCATGCCCTGATGTTCCAATCGGGAGGATTAATAATGTAATCAAGTCATATCAAGTCATTAGGTAAGTCCCCACAGTTTCAGGGCACGTGAGTTATTATACACTAATTAAGGTGTATGCTCGAGTAGTAATTATTAGGTTGAGCCTACGTGTGAAAAGGAAATTCAAGTGAACAGATGAATATAAATAGAGAGTGAGAGTCTCTCTATTTATCACTTGTGAAATACATCACTTCCTCTCCCAAGTGTGGCGTACTACTGAAGAAGGAAATTTTGGGACTAGACAGAAGACAGAAGACTACTGCTATTTTGGGAGATCTCTTATTGTTTTGGTGCTGATTCTATCTTAGAGGAAGTTGCAGGGTTTTCTCCTTTATGGTTTCCCCGAGGAAAACTCTTTGTATCTCTTGTCTCTTGTGATGTGCTTATGTTTTATTGCTGTGCTTGTTATTCTCTCATTGAAAAGATCCTAAGAACATAATGCTAGCTTAATGTGATGAAAAACTAACATTGTATCAGAGCTAACCTAAGAAGAAGACATTGTGCCGCTACAGGAACTAGGGATTCCTAGTTTTTGGATCTTCCTCCACATATTTTCAGCAAAAGTAAGGTGGAACAACTCTCCTCCTTGGGGCGCATCTTTTTGTCAAAGCGGAATTTGATTCCGAGCATTTTCAGTCTTCGATGCGGAAATTAGGGCTTTCTACAGAAGAGGAATTTTTGAGTGAGACCAGCATAGGATTGTTATCCTCATCAAAACCGAAGTTTAGAGACTTGGATCAATAAATTTGGTTGGGTAAAACTCTAGGAAAGTCAAACCCTAGTTTGACCCTGAGCTAGGAGAAACCCTAAATACTAAAACTGCTAAGTTTTGGTACAGTCACTATATTCTGAGATTCGAGAAGTTTCAGAATCTGAAAATTGTAGGGGCTGACGATAAAATCCGGATGAATATTGTGTCCAAAAATCCGACTCATATTCGCTGTACTCCAGGAGATATGATCTCTCCAAGTTAGGGTTCTAGCCTCTTCCAGAATTCATCCCTGAACATGACATCTGGGGAGAGCTGCAATATCTTGAGCTACAGAGGTACAAATGGAATTCCTGAAGATTTTATAGAAAGGAAATGGACTGTACCTTCGTTTTTATGAATATCAGACTCAGAAGATGAACCAGTGACATGTGGAATGCTGTACAACTTTGTTGTTCTGAACAGTCCTGTAACAGGTCACCTTGGGAAAAGGATCATAAATCCCAAATGGTGAAGCCAATTATGATAAAACTTGTGGGGTTGGATCAGGGACATGTGAGGTCACCTAACTAAGAAATTTTAGACACATAGGAGCAGTAATTTAATATATATAATAGAAATAGTAACAGGCATTTCTGCAGAAGAAATTGGAAAATTAGGGCTTCCTGTTCCAGGAGCTTCCCTCCACTGTTTTCAGAAAAGAAGTACATTGGACAGATCCATTTGAAGAGATCTATCTGTTTGTCCAATCAGATCTAAAAGATTACAAGTTTTGAAAATTAGGGTTTCTGCGACAAACCCTAGATCAGCGAACTCCGGGACAAGGACGGACACCTCAAATCGGTAAGATCTAATCCTTTGCTATTTCCATTTGAGGTTCTCATTTCAATATGATATATCACATCAGCTTGGTGACAAGCTTGGGGAAGTTGACAACTTCCAAGCCTGGAAGTATCTGATCTCTCTGAAGAAACTAGATTGGACACCTATCTGAGTATAGAGGTTCTAGTTTCAGAGGGAGATGAG
>LPNX010065324.1:173422-198699 GCA_001517045.1 Pseudotsuga menziesii | reverse complement strand
GATGCAAAAGGAATGCGGGCTGCATTCATAGATGGTCAAGTCATCATATGGCCAAAAGGAATGACTATCGATGATGTGGTAGTGATTGAAGAACAAGAAGGAGGCTTGTACAAATTGAAGGGACATCCAGAACAAGCCTTGATACATGACATAGTAGAGCCAAATGAGCTTTGGCATAGAAGGCTTGCACATGTGCATTACAGAGCACTACCTATTGCAAGCAAAGTTGTTGAAGGTCTTCCAGAAATTCAAGATATTTGAAGGGAAGAACAAAAATCAAAATATGACCTAAATAAACCAGTTGAAGAATGTGAAGATCCAGAATGCAGAGACCATGTGGTCATAAGAGTCCCTCAAATCAAGAACAACTTGAAGCGGTAAAACAAGAAGTGAAGAAAGTATAAGTGGTGATGGCCACCTTGAATGGCCTCCCAGGATCGTAGGATTCATTCATTCGAGGAATGTGTGCCAGAAGAAAGTGATTGCTTTCAATAGACTCTGGGAAGAGAACTCACAAGAAGAAAAAGCTCGAGAAGAGAAGGTGGGAGCAACTGAAGATCAAGCTCTTAACATCCAGAGAAGATCCCTCAAGCGATGAGGAATATGAAGATCTGAACTCTTGAAGAACTTCTTATCCTCCTTATCATTTGGATAAGAAACGATGCTATCATGAATGAAGAAGACTATAAAGTTGAAGGCTCAAGAAGGAGTATACCCATGAAACAAATAAAGATAAGTATTCAATTGTCATTTCATGATATTGTTTTGTTATGCATTTGTTTATCTTCAGTTATTGTATTATGCATGATAGGATGTTTGCATTAATGACAGTATACTACTAATATGCATGTGATGGGTAAGTAGCTCATGTTGCTATACAAATTCTCCATTGCTACTTATCTAGAATGAAACCTATTTGCTGACATATTGGATTAGTGCATAATCTCAATGTTTTCTTGGTAGAGATGGAAGGCATCTAGAAAGTTTCAATGAGATATGGATGAATGTTGTATTGGCTAAAGTAGTTGCATGATCATATATTTATGCATAAGTGTTTTCCAGTATAAATATTCCTTATGAAATGTTTCTAACCATATGAATGCATTTGACTTGTAGGAAATATCACATACATAATCACCTACAAGCAAAGAAGAATGAAGACTTGTTCCAAAGAGCAAGTGACGATAGTTCAAAGACAAAGAATAATATGACGAGTGCAGTGACATCATTGAAGCAGAACCTTCCAGCCACCAAGAAGAAAGGGAAGACCAGTTCAAGAAGAATGATGTCAAGGCACAGTATTAAGACCCAAAGAGAAGTTCATAGTTCCATCATGCAGTAGATGGAAACATCGTGGGATACAAAGAAAGATTTGTAGCATGAGGCTTCTCACGAAGAGAAGGCATAGTCTATGAAGAAACATTTACAGCGAATAGAAGTGAAGTCACATGACATGCATAATCATGTGTGCAAATGAAAGAAGGCCTTGTACGAGTTCAGAAGACACCCATGGAATAACACATACATGATGAGCTTGATGAATATCTTAACCTTTGCTACAAGGTTGATAGAGGATGACAAGCTCACAGATGGGTGCAAGATGAACTTTTGAAGAAGTTCAAGATAGAGGATCTTAGTATCCAGTGATCCTAGATGAATACTACTTGTCACTCCAGTACAGAATGTTTCAGTGCATAGAGTACGGAAGACAGAGGGAGTATGATGCTTTGCTTCAGAGGGAGTGATTGCAGAAGATCCTGAGGTTCGACATGGTACAACAGGATGAGCAGATTACTGATGATTCTAGGCTTTACTGAGAGTAAAGTGGATTCCAACCTTTGATCCAAGGTTGAAGGTGGAAGACCAGTGATACTCCTGTTATGTGTCGATGCACTACTATTCTAGGTATGGAGGTGTGGCAGAGTACAAATGGAATCTTCCTTGGACAAGGGAAGTATGCAGTAGAGATCCTGAAGAGGTTCAGGATGATGGACTGCAAGGCTATGGCTACACCTATGGCATCGAACCCGAAGCTATTGAGTGATGCTTCATCAGATTCGGTTGATGCTATGATGTATCGTCAGATGATTGGGTCATTGATGTACCTGACGAACACGAGACCAGACCTTTGCTTTGCTATGAACACCTTGAGCTAGTACTTGACAGATCCGAGGAGTGTTCACTTGATAGCTGCAAAGCATATTCTAAGGTACCTGAAGGTTACAATTGATTATGGGCTCAAGTATGATGAGAATCAGAAGATTAACCTGGAAGGTTATGCTGATTCAGATTGGGCAGGCAGTGCCGTCGACAGGAAGAGCACTTCAGGATGTTGCTTCAGTATGGGATCAGGTGTGATCTCTTGGTTTAGCAGGAAGCAATCCTGTGTGGCACTGAGTACAGCTGAAGAAGAGTATGTCACAGCTTGTTCAGCTAATTGTGAGGTAGTATGGCTGCGGAAGCTACTGTATGATATATTTGATCTCCAGTTGGATGCTACTTGTATACATTGTGACAACCAGAGTTGCGTGAAGTTGTCAGAGAATCTAGTGTTTCATGACAAGTCGAATCATATCGAGATCAAGTATCACTATATCAGGGATATGGTGCAGAGAGGAGCAGTGAAGCTCCTGTATGTTGTGACAGAGGAATAGATAGCTGATGTATTGATGAAGCCATTGGCTAGGCTGAAGTTCAAGTACTTCAGAGAGAGACTTGGTGTTCTCCAGATCGAGGCTTCCTCCTAGAGAAAGTGATGAGACCCATAGCCATTCTGACATGGCGAGAGGATTGGTTCCTTCCATGGTCAGATGTAAGGGCTGAGCCATTCTATCCTGGTGAGAGGATTGGTTCCTTCCATGTCAGATATGAGTGCTGAGATCCATTTCCATTCTGGCAAGTAGGTCAGATATAAGGGTTGAGCCATTCTATCATGGTGAGAGGATTGGTTCCTTCCATGTCAGATATGAGTGCTGAGATCCATAGCCATTCTAACGAGTAGGTCAGATATAAGGGCTGAACCATTCTGTCATGGTGGTAGGGTTGCTCCCTTCCATGTCAGATATGAGTGCTGGTCATTCTGTCAAGCAGGACAGATGTAAGAGCAATTGCCATTCTAGGAATGGAGGCACCTGGTCAGTTACCAGGAACACTCAGTGCAAGAACTGAGTAGCCATTCTGATGTGATAGAGGGATGTGTTCCCACTTGATAAGATGTAAGGGCTGAACCATTCTGTTCATGGCTAAAGGATTAAGTTCCTTCCATGTCAGATGTGAGTGTTGGCCATTCCGAAGAGCAGGTCAGATGTAAGGGCAACTGCCATTCTCTAGGAGAATGGAGGCGCCTGGTCAGTTACCAGGTAGCTCAGTCGAGGAGGACTGGGGGCCATTATGATATGATTGTTGGGATGTGTTCCCCTCATGATCAGATATGAGTGCATTCCCTTCCATCATTGTGAGCAGGATGTGTTTTCACCTGGATGGATGTAAGTGCTGAGCCTTGTCACAGATGATAGTAGGTGTGTCCTATCATACTGGTGACTGTAAGTGCTGTGCCATTTCATAGATGATAGTAGGTGTGTCCTATCATGCTGGTGACTGTAAGTGCAGTGCCTTTTCACAGATGGTAGTAGGTGTGTCCTACCATGCTGGTGATTGTAAGTGAAAAGCCTTTTCATAGATGGTAGTAGGGGTGTCCTACCATGCTGGTGATTGTAAGTGAAAAGCCTTTTCATAGATGGTAGTAGGGGTGTCCTACCATGCTGGTGATTGTAAGTGAAAAGCCTTTTCATAGATGGTAGTAGGTGTGTCCTACCATGCTGGTGGATGTGAGTGCTGTGCCTTTCCACAGATGATAGTAGGTGTGTCCTATCATGGTGGTGGTTGTAAGTGTTAAGCCATTTCACAGATGATAGTAGGTGTGTCCTATCATGTTGGTGAATGTGAGTGCTGGGCCTTTCTGATGGGATTGTAGTTTACTACATGATCAGATGTGAGTGCTCGGCATGCCTTTCTGATGAGCAGGTCAGTTGTAAGTGCTGGGCGAAGACCTACATGAGGGTAGGCCTACAACCAGCATGAAAAAGGGATGGCTCTGTAGAACTTCCTATGATGAGAAGAATCATGAGATAGCACCAGTGTTGATCCAGATCGAGTGATGATCTAGATCTAATAATGATGATCTAGCAGTGATGATCTAGATCGAGAGATGATCCAGATGGAGTGATGATCCAGATCCAGTCCAGTGATGTTGATCCAGATCGAGAGATGATCCAGATCCTGATCCAGATCGAGTGATGATCCAGATCCAGTCCAGTGATGATGATCCAGATCGAGAGATGATCCAGATCTAGTGATGATGTTCGATGATGATCCAGATCGAGTGATGATCCAGATCCAGTCCAGTGATGATGATCCAGATCGAGAGATGATCCAGATCTAGTGATGATGTTCGATGATGATCCAGATCGAGAGATGATCCAAATCCGATAATGACTTGAAGACGAAGATGACTTGAAGACGAGATGATCCAGTTGATACAGAGAAGAAGACCAGTGCTGAAAATTGTGTCGAAAGAATACCTTCCTAGTTAAGAGGGAGTGTTGATGTATATGTAACTTCGGAATGTATTCTTCTATGTATCTTATATATTGTAACCTGATGCTTATTCCGGGATGTCTCTATTATATATTTGAGTCATGTGGTCATGCCCCGATGTTCCGATCGGGAGGATTAATAATTTAATCAAGTCATATCAAGTCATTAGGTAAGTCCCCACAGTTTTGGGGAACTTGAGTTATTATACACTAATTAAGGTGTAGGCTCGAGTAGTAATTATTAGGTTGAGCCTACGTGTGAAAAGGCAATTCAAGTGAACGGATGAATATAAATAGAGAGTGAGAGTCTCTCTATTTATCACTTGTGAAATACATCACTTGCTCTCCCAAGTGTGGCACACTACTGAAGAAGGAAATTTTGGGACTAGACAGAAGACAGAAGACTACTACTGTTTTGGGAGATCTCTTACTGTTTTGGTGCTGATTCTATCTTAGAGGAAGTTGCGGGGTTTTCTCCTTTATGGTTTCCTCGAGGAAAACTCTTTCTGTCTCTTGTCTCTTGTGATGTGCTTATGTTTTATTGCTGTGCTTGTTATTCTCTCAGTGAAAAGATCCTAAGATCATAATGCTAGCTCAATGTGATGAAAAACTAACAACTATTAGGGAGAGAACCAATTTATTTGTCACAAGTGAGACCTTATTTAGAGATAGCATTAAACATTAGAGGAAATTTAGGGTCTAAAATGGGCCTTAAAAGAAAATATGCCAACAATCAATTTTGTGAGTTGGAATTCAAGAACCAATAGAATTTCAATAAAATGAGCCAACCATAATGGTTGAATTGACATATTTGTCAGAAAAGAAAACTACATTTTTTGTTCATATTTTCGACATATCTCCCTGTGTTTTTACTCAAATTTCAAGCGAGAGAGCTCGTTGGATGAGGAATTTAATTCTGCATCCAACGAGTACCCACACTGCATACTTTTGATGGACCCTACTACCCCAAAAATAAGAAATACCTGATAAAATGTGATGATGATGTCATCATCACACTTTTTCAGGTATTTCTTATTTTTAGGATAGCGGGGTTGGTCAAAAGTATGCAGTGTGGGTACTCGTTGGATGTGGAATCAAATTCCACATCCAATGAGTTCTCCTGCTCAGAATTTGAGTAAAAACACACGGAGATATGTCAAAAATATGAACAAAAAAGTAGTTTTTTTCATTCTTCCTCCAAAATTAATAATTATTATTTTATTATTTTAACTATTATTTTATCATTTTCCTTAGGAGGCCCATTTTAGACCTCAAATTTCCTTTAATGGTGGAGTCCTTTGCTCTTAAGGATTCAAGGTCTTACCATTATCCTGTAAATTTAGTTCTCTCAGAAAATGTTAAATCAAGGCGTTGCTTTTAAGCTCAAAAAAAAGTGCATACGACATACTAGTTTGAGAGAGAAATTCAGGAGTGATGGCAAGGAGGACTAACACATGGAACCAAGAAGTATGTAATTTACAGGAACCTGAAATATTTTATGGGGCAACTAGAAATATGGATTTCCTATACCTGTGTGAATAATTTTTAAGAGAGTTGAAACTGAAACTAAATGAAGTACTAGGAAAATAAAAGAATAGAGGCTATCAAGTGACCTCATGGAATAAAATTAAAGTACTAAAGTCGTTTTAAATATTTGGAGATTCAATAATCCAAGTCAAAGTCATTTAAGGCTGAAGCCATGGAAGATCAATAATTTTGCACACAAACCTTAAGATTCATTATTTATTTACTGAATTACATAAAAATTTATGTTTTGAGGTTTCTAAGAACTAGATTTAAAATAAAATTCATGACTTGAAGCCAAATTGGAGCTGTATTTTCAAATTTGGAAACTTCGCCATTGCCACCACCTTTGCAATTTGTCTTCTATGTTCTGATTTCTTAGACAGGAAAGGGTTTACCAATTCTCTTGTTTGTTTTTCCTACACAGAAACCCCGTGAGTTCCTTCAATCATAATGATAGCTATTTTTGCAAGAAAGAAAAAGGCTGAGGTTGTGATTTCAAATATGTACTAGTACATGTGGAAATTATTCACACACAAACCATTCGACATCAACGAACTTGTTATATTAGCAACAGACATTTTCTTCGCTAGTATAGAAAGTTTGTCAGGTTTTTTTTTTTTTATTTCCTTCCATCGCTATAGCAATGCCTCGCTTGTCACTATAGTGACCCCCATGAAGATTTGTCGCTACAACAACACACACCTCGTCGTAAAATTCTTTTTTTTTGTAAAAAAAGTGTATGCCGTCGTTAAAGAGATGCATGGTTCATCACTACACCTATGCCACTTCATCACTAAAGCAATGAAAGTACGTTGCAACATGTTATTTTTTTGTAAAAAATAATGTCGTTCGTCACTATTGCAACGACAACTTCATCGCTACAATAGTGAAGATTCGTCTCAACATGTATTTTTTTGTAAAAAATAATGCCATTTGTCGGTATTATGATGACAGCTTCGTCGCTACAATAGTGAAGGTTCGTCGCTAAAGCAATGGAGATGTTTGGTTGCTACATGGATTCGTCACTAAAGTTTCATCTCTATAGGGATGTGTTGAAGCCCCAACTGTGTATGTGGTTGATTAGGGTCTCTAAGGCTTACAACACATGGAGAAAACCAAGCCAAAGGCTTCAAACAATCCCACGTGGATATTTCTCTATCCTCAAGTTGTTTAACATAGTGATCTCCCATGGATATTACAGTAGCCTCCGCTGGCCTTCAAAGGGTTAGATCCACATAGGATCTATTTCCCAAATTGGAAAAAAATATAAGTGGAAAAAAGAAAAGAAAAATCAAATCTAGCTAAGAGAATTATCATGATTTAAGCCTAAGCTACCTAAAGAATATTTTGGGTTGATTTGCAGGTGAACTAGATTTGTAAGGAGATAAATACTTTTCATCCAATCAACAAAAAATGTAAATCAGATTAGAAATTTATTGCTTAATTCATAGCTAATTAATGAAAATCAATTACTTAGTGAATTAAGACTCCATCATGATGCTAAATATGTTTGTTTTTCAACTTACTGTTTTTCAACATAATATGCTTGTAAAATAGTAAGTTGAAAAGCAAACATATTGTGCTGCTAAATATTAATGTTCAATTATTCACAGAAATAGATAAATACAGTTCATAAAATAAATTTCATGAAGCCTTATCAATGCATCAATAAATAATATAGATAAATATGAGTTAAATAAACACATTTAATGATTGTAAATAAATCATAGCATTATCTGTTCGTTTGAAACAAAGAAGATCGAGATCTGTTTGAATAAATTCGTTCACACAAAGAAAAGAGATAAGAAATCACAATACTATATTGAATTGAAGTTTAGTAAAAAATTACATAAACCATATGGACAACGAGAGGTGTTTTCAATCTCTTGTAGAAGTCTTCCTTTTCCCAAAAGTCCAAAAGCGATCCTGAACACATTCGAGATCACCCTCTTAAATAATTATTACAAAAAAGTGGGTTTCTCCCTAAAGGGGATTAGAGCCTAAACAAAGCTAATATCCCAAGAAATCTCTCCACGTCTTCAAGATACGGATCAATTCCTCAATATCAGTGTAACTGAAAGATTCAATTCCAAGCTGGTCATTGCACTTATAATCTTCAATCTCATTCTTAGCTAGTTTATGCCAAAATCAGATATAAATGTGGTTCTTTCTCTACACCGAAAATGGCTGTCTAATCAACTGATCTACATCGTGGATGCTGACGTGGTTAAGCTTCTTGATCTTCTCCTCTCCTTCATCCCTTATTTTCTCCACTTGCTCAATCATCAATCTAGGTGGACATGCTTTTTCAATAAGCACCATTGCAGGAAAGGACAATTCATCCATAATGTTGTCAACTGCATACCATATTTTGCTACAAATGGCCCATGCTTTCTTTATAGCTTCAGCTATTGTCTCATCCAGATCTTCCCAGACTCTCAAGATAACCCTGATCCTCGTAAGCTGGAAGTTAGTGAGAAAACTAACATTATTTGTCTTATCTTTCATGTACCTTTGCCAATATATAACTTCACCATAATCCTTTGAAGCTTGTTGTCTCTTCTCAACTAGGTCTTCCAAAACAGCAAACATCTTGTCAAAAACCATGTGAGTTTCAAAGATATTATCTAGAGTTTTAAATAACTCACAGACCAAATCATGATGTTCCTTGTTGTTTTGAATAGCGAGCTCTTTAAATTCTTCCTCAAAAAAGTTGGAAAATGAAGATGAAGTTGCACTTGCAGTTGCATCTTCACACTGTCTTTCTAATAATCTAACATTCTGAAACAAGGTGGCATTAGTAGTCTTCTCTCTTCGTAGTTTTTGACTAAGAAGAAAAATTTTCCCTTGAAGTTCATCATACCTATTCTCATGTTTCCTGTTAAGTTGTTTCAGCTCCTCCTTTAGACTAACAATTTCTACTTTCTGCTTGTCAAATTCTCGGTTCAAAGTGTTAACAATGTCAAAATTGGTGCCTATATAAGCCCCTAAAACAAATGTAGCATCTGCAGCATATGCCTATGAGTCACTGGATCATTGGGTCCACACAACCTCATTTGTAACACATATGTCCACATTACTTTGATCCCTATTCCTCTTCCTACCATTCTTCGCCATTGATCTATCAGCTTCACTGTACCGATATTCTCCCAGGGATATCACAAAATATTCATTGAATTCGTCCCTTATCTAATCAATGGGGGGTATACTAATGCCTGTGGATATTATAGAAGAGGTTTGAGTTGTGGTGTGAGAGGGTATGGTCATAGTAATAGGGGAAGTGGATGGAGAAGAAGTAGCATTCTGAGAAAGAGTTACTTCAGGGGCTGAAGAAAGGTCAGGAATAGAAGTTTCAATAGATGAAACTTACAAAGAAGTATCCTTTAGTGATGATGGTTAAACTGCCGAAGTTTTCTTAGCCACAGGGGATGATACTGAGCTGAATGAAGGAACATGCAATGGGATTTTTAAAAATGGTGGTACAGTAGATGAAAGAAAGGGTATATCCACATAAACAGGTGTAATAGATTCAGGAAGACTAGTGGCATCTTGCTAAAGCTAGGACATAAAAGGTGTCACAGTAGAACCATTAGATAATGAAGATAAAGCTATAATTGATGAGAGAAATAATGCATAAGAGGATGTGCCAGATTGGGAATAAGGTTGTGGTTGTGGAGGAGGTGATGAATATTTTTCATTTCTATAATTAAATAAATTAGTGAAATTCTGAAAATCATTACCATTTCCAGTTTCAATGGTAATAGGTACAGGGGACACCCTCTCATCATCTTCCTTTGAATGTGTCAAGTCTATAGTAGAGGTGGGGATAGATGAAATTTTCAAATTTTGGGAAGGCTTCTCCTCAACCTGGGTTTTTTTAGATTGAGTCTTTTCACCCATAGTGGGCACCTAAGTAGGTTTAGCTAGCCAATAGGTTGCAACTTCTTGAGTGTCCAGTGCAGAAATCATTTTGCTCATTCTTTGTTTGATCTACTCTGAAGTGTGCAAATAGGCCTTGACCTGCTGCTCCACAAATGTGTGGGGAACTTATTCCATGAGAGCTTTCCCTTTACTTGTGTCTAAACTAGATTCTGTGGATGCATTTGTAGATTCTAGAGCCTCCTTTTTCGCAACTTTAGCTTCCCTTTCTTCCATGTCTTTTATTACCTTTTCCTGAATGTCTAACTCTGTAGACCAGTAATGTCGAACTCTATCCCTGATTTCCTTTTGGTATTGCAATATATGACTTTGTTCTTCCTTGCTTTTATCCCTCTCCAAGACTTCAGAAAAAGTATCAAATCCCTGATAGATGAATTCATCTGGAGTTTCTTCATGAGCATATCCTATTTTAAAATGGCTCTGCTTGAGGTGGAAATCAACAATCCCCTTGGGATCATGCTTCCTTTTACTAGCAAAATAAATCTTGAGTGACACTATGTGGTCACTAAGAATTGATTCCCAAGTAGAAGTAGGTATGCTTAAGGATCCAAGGGTTATAGGAAACTTAGGCCAAACCTTCCTCTTAGGTGCAGCACATTTTTTGTAAATTCCTTTTGTGATTGTTTGAAATGAAATCCCCTCAAGGACCAACCTGTCCGCCATGAACTTGGGAAACATATGAGCAGCATTTCTACCAAAAACCCTGATATAGGTGAATGATTCATTGACATACCAATATCACATAGTGGCTATGAGGAATTTAGCTTTAGGTGAGAATGGAGGAGCTTCCTTGTTGAAAATCAAGAAATAGACCCAACAGAGGAAACTTTCACATATATCATAAAGCCTGGTTACATAATAGGTTTCCCATATCTTGGAATGATAAATATGGATAGGTGGGGCTGGTAATACCAAACTCTATCCCATATTGGGGAAGCGTAATTTGGCACAAAAGATATCCGCAATGAAGGAAGAAAGATAAAAGTTGGGCTCCTTCCTAACAGTAGCTTTCTAGAACTCTTGTATGGCATTTTTGGGTTTAAGTGACAGGATTGAAGCCCAAGGGAATGATTCACCCATAGTTATGACATGGTGAGTAATGGGGGCCCATTCTTTCTTGAAGTAAGAATAGTTGGGGTGACCATAAAGCTTGCATAACATTGCTGCAAGTAGGGAATAAGGTTCCTTGAACCATTCGATGCGGTAAAGTTCATCTTTCCTCTGGGAGAACTTGTGTGGTTTAGCCATCTAGAATTTCAGCATTTGGTCGAAATTGAAAATAGACTTTGTAGCATTAATAAAGTCTACATCAAGGAGCTACGTAAAAAGTTTAAGGGCATAAATTCTCACAAAGGTTTTAGAGCGGAAATTGGCCTATTGCATTCCAATACTGGTGTTAAAGGAATGGTATTTAGCATGGTCTTTCACATATTCCTTTAGGAATGGTATTGAGCATGGTCTATAATCCATCTAACTGCATCATTGTAAGGGAGGATGGCCGGTCTTGCAACAATCATTTGAAGGCCATATTCCCTAATTCTCTCATAAATGATTTTATTACCCTGGAAGTTTGAAAGGTCATTGTTATCAAAGATGGAATAAACTCAGGACCAATCCAACTGCTAAGTTTCAGACACTCATCCACTAGTATCAGAGAAGACACCAAAATTTGGGTCTTTGGTAAACATGTCTTTCTGGAGGTTTTTGCTCTTGGTAATTCAGGGTATTTTGGATGTTGGCATATCCTGAAACTGTAGTGAACAATGTTGAAATTTCTTGGTAAAATCTTTGTATTTGTGATTGGGCTCCCATGTCAAAATAACATGGGATTTGTTGTACCTACAATAAATGGAGACTTACTGGAAGAACCAGTTATCTCTACAAAACAATAACCTTTTCCAATCAAACCTATCAGTAGAGAAAAGATTAACTCTCAAGAAATGTTAATATATTAATGTAACCAACCAAGAATTATCAAAATTATTAATGCACTTCTATCCATGGTCATTTTTTTTTAAAAGTTGCAACTCTGATTAAGATCTCATTGGAGAATCAGGATCATTTGAACAGAGGCTGACATAGGAATGCAGTTTAAAGTTGAACGTAGGGTCAGACCTTCACCTCTTTTGGGTTTTTTACATGGAGGCCACTAAAACCACCATTTATTCCTTCCCCTCTTTTTATTTTTTATTTTTTTTAAAGAAATAGCAAGATTGTAATGGCATAGGCCCACTGCCCCTTGTTTTGGTGATCAACGCCATTCACAAAATCGACCTGGAAACTGAACAAGTCGGCTTGGTAAGGAGACCTCTTGTCCTACAGCTATATGGCTGAAAGCAACTATCATGGCTTGGATACCATCTGGTGATAGTTTTAGTCCAAAATCAAGCCTATGATCATAGTCAGGTTGGCCTTAGATAGGACCCCTTTGTCCTAATGAATAGTAATATCTTGTTTGGGAACGACTGGGGTTCTATTTTGCACATGGATTACAAGACACTGGCATGGCTTGGTTTCCACATGATGTCAACATTACTCACTGATGCTCTATAGATCATGAATGAGTCTACCTGTGATAGGATCTCCCATCTTCCAGAAAACTGGAAGCCAAATCCCTATATTATATGGAAAAGATGTCATTCCATTAAGAACTTATGAACATAATGAGCTAGCCCATGATGCGACCCATCATCTTGCAATCCATATGATAAAATATATGGCCATAATTGAATTGTGAAGGGTAAGACTGACCGAGCTATGAAAATATGCTGCAGTGCTCTAGTGAGACCTTAGACACGATGAACCCTTTCTTCCACAACTATCATCATTAGAGTAATGCATGAATAATATATTAACTTGGACGAGGGAGCATTAATACAAAATTCTACAAATTTGGTTATAATTTAGATATAACAGATTCTGATACGAGTTAGAAAAGATAGAAATTAACAAGTCTGTTTCGGTTGAGAGTATTGAGTACTGAGGAAAACTGATTTCTCATTATTTCCAAGTGTGCAAAGATTACCCAAAAAGCTACCAATATCAAGCAAACATTCTGAAAATAAAAGGAAAATAATAGAACAAACCTATATACAGGGTTGAACCAACCTTTAAAAAGAAATACTTCTTGAGCAGAAAAACATTCACTGGATAGGTGTCTACCACCCCTTCCAGTGTTTGAAGTTGAAACATACTAGGACCAATATTTTTTGTTACAATTAATGGTCCTAGCCAAAGTTGTAGAAACTTGGTGTACTCTTTGTTGTCCTTGTGTTGTTTGTCCCATCTCAACACTAAATCTCCCACTGAGAATTATTTGTTTGATGAAGACCTCTTGTCAAACCATTTCTTAACCAACTGTTGATGTTGGTAGAATTTATTCTTGGATTTATCTTTATCCTCTTCTAACTTGAGAAGAGAATCAATCCTTTGCTATAATGGGGAAGATTCATTCTATTGGATGGATTGGGCCAATTGCAATGAAGGAATGGTGAGATTAGTTGGTAGGACAACGTTTTTGCCATAAACAAGGAAATAAGGGGAGTTACCAAGGGCTACCTTTGGGGTGATTCGATCTACCCAAAGAGCATAGTAAATTTGGGTGTGCTAGTATTTATGGTGTGAAGCCACTATATTTTTAAGGATTCTTATCAAGTTTTTGTTTGAGGATTCCACAAGCCCATTTCACTAACAATAGTAATTAGCAGAAAACTTAAGCTTGATCCCCTTTTCAAGGGCATAGCTAGTCAGGTCAATGGATTGGAAATATGAGGCATTGTCAAAAACAAGATACTCAGGGGTAACGAACCTAGTGATTACCTGATTTTCAAGGAAGGAAATTACCTAGTTTGTGTTACAAAGCCTTAAAGGGACTACTTCTACCCACCTCATAAAATAGTTAGTGGCTATCAAGGTTTATTTATGTTGTAATGATGTTACAGAGAGAAATTCCTATGGCTTGGGGTACCACAACAGACAGATTGACTCCAGAAATCAATCCTTTCCAATATGCAATAGAAATTAAATGTCTAACACTAAAGGATCAGACCTCGTACCTTATTTCAGACGATTGAAGTAGATCCCCATTGAGCTTTCCAATCTTCAGCTTAAATTGCTATATTACTTCCTCAACAACAAGTAAACAATACAAGCATACTATATATCATGGTGTTATATCTATTCTAGCATATATAATCAATAATCTATAAGCATTTGACATAATCCCATGGATAAAATATTCATGCAAATACACATCATTGGACAGAAAAAGATATTTCTATTAATATAAATCAAAGATTACAAGATACAACCTCTGACGGCATGTCTATGAATCGGAGAAACTGAATCCCCCACTTGGGCCTCCACCACTTCAATCCTCCATCTCTCGATAGCAAGCTCACAAGCAAAAGGCAAGCTTGGGAAGAACACAAAAGTGATCCAAGGGACAAAGGGATGCAGACTCAAGCATAAGTTCCAGAAACAATGGACTATAGTTTCTTTGCTCTCAATTCTCTCTTATGCCTTCAATGTACCAAGGGGTTCCTTATATATCTTTCAAAGGGATAATGAAAGGTCGAATCTGAGCGATCTCAAGGCATATGGAAGGCCAGGAGTCAAATGAGTTAGATCCATGTCAAAGAAAACTCCAAAAGGATTTGGATTATGCACACATCCTGATGTATGCGGTTATATGTGTCAAACCTGCGTATGTAAGCGCTTATAGGTTAAAAATTCACGTGTATCATTTTTCATGTGTTTTTAGGGATGATTAGGGAAACATCAAAGGACAAAAAAGTGGTCCATAGGGTCTAATGAGTCTACAGCGGAACAGGGGAAGGCCATGTTACCCCGAATTTGACAGGGATATCAACAAAGCAGCAGTATCATGACTGCTTGAGTAAAAGTGCAGATTCTAACACACAGTGGAAAAGTATGCCCTTATTGAAGACTGTGGTCTTGTATTTAAAACAGAGTGCCAAACAAAAGGTGAAGGGAAGTGAAGAAAACTGTTCAAATATACAAATTAGACCATTCAGTCCGTGGCTGAAATGCTAGTATTATTGCTAAAAAATATGGAGATAACTTCAGATTTATTGGTAGTGCAGATGAAGTCATTCACAGACAAGGTTGTTCCAAAGACATCAATGGACGAGCTCATACTGAGTAGTGCTATACGCAAACGGCTGGAATCTATTGTTAGCTTTGAAAAGGAAAGAGTGATTCTTCTTGGACAATGGGGTTTCCAGCAAGAACAACTTGGGACTACCTGTTAGCACATTGGATTAGAGCTCCTGGATAAGCTGCAGACTGTGAATTTAAATTCCCAAGAGGTATGGGATCATCCCAGATCACAGATTACTTGTCGGTACCGTCTTTTTGTTCTAGATGAGATATTAGAAGTTGTGACAGCAGTTTGCGAGACTCACAAACTGCCACTAGCTCAGACGTGGATTCCATGCAGACATTCAAATCTCCCAGTTGATGAGAACTCGAGTAAAAAGAGCTATAAAATTTTAAATAAGAACACAGGACGAACATGCTTGTCAATTCAGCATATGGCATATTATGTGACAGATAGTCACTTATTAGGTTACCGGGCTGCTTGCTCTGAATACCATTTGGAGGTAGGCCAGGGAGTTCCAGGAAAAGCCTTTGCCTCCAACCAACCATACTTTTCAAGTGATGTGAAAAGCTTCAATATTATGGAATACCCCCTTGTGCATTATGTACGAATGTTTGGCCTGAATGCGGCTGTTGGTGTTCATTTGCAGAGCACTTATACTGGAAATGATGACTATGTTATTGAGTTATACCTTCCAGTTACTTGTAATGATAGGTCAGAACATCAGCAATTGTTGAACGATTTGTTTGTTACCATGCATCTAGTGTGCAAAACTTTGAGGATTGTGACTGTTGAACCAAATCGAGATGGAGCAGCTAAGAAAAGAACTTCACGAGAGGAGATTGATGCTTTAGAGGGGCGCATTTACAGTTTACAGAAGACCACGCAGTCACAAATCGATTTTATAAAATCACCATTTAGTCGCTGAAGTCGAGGGCTCTTGTGGAATTTGGAGAGCTCGGGGTTCAGTAGCACAAGAATCCACCACGCATTAGCAGCCCTCACAGTTATCACCTGAATCGTGGAGTTGGGAGCAGCATCCCAATTTTCTTTGGCAACTAAATGTTCGGGCAGCTCATGGGTTGAGTCATTAAAAATTAAAAGGCCACATTTTGTAGCCGAGCTTAATCATCCGCCATTAAATTTGACAACCACTCAGCGCATAATGGAAAATTGTGAGCTCAGTGTTCAGCTAGGTATGACTGTTGTAGAATTTAATCGGAGATCACAAGTCTTTTCTTTGGGAGCCGAGTGGAAATCTACTTGTCTCCACGTTCCTCTTGGCAACCAGTTACTCGAACTCTCCGTACTAGCGTCTATCCACCGAATCAACCAGGCGATGGAGCAACTCACAGGTTGTTAGTGGAATCGGCTTCACCACGTGGAGTTGTGAGGAACATCTGTCCACCCAATCACCCACATCTTCATTAAACACCGACTACAATTGCAGTTCGTGGGTTTACAGTATCTTGTTGCCACGTTTTGAATCTGGTAGCAAATGGATGATTCACCGAATGACCCACTTTATTGAATGACAAATATCTGATCGGATTTCCACCGCCAGAGAAGTTGAGTCCTGTTGGGGTTACGTGTAGTTTCTTTGACATGTAATAATTAGTCAAAGCATGAGTTCCATTTAATAAAAAATTGGTCACATATTTGCTTAGGAGAGAAAAGTGGATCTAAAACCACTTTTTCCTTATTTTTATTTTTTTTTATTACATTTTATTTTTTAGACTTTTTGGAGAGTCTTTTTGGGCCTATAAGAGCATAGCTCTTCATTGTAAAAAGATGGAAAAGTTTATGGGTTGGGAGGATTTTTTCCCCATAGTTAATAAAGAAATTCAGTGTTGAGCTTTTTGGACATGTTGGGTATTTCAGTGGTAATCTTGTGTTTTCTTAAGTTGTAGACTAAGCCGGCATAGAAGGCTAACAATCTAGCACGTTGGGCAAGCATTTGCGGCTGCCAAGTTGCTTGTTGCCGTTATGTTCTCAAAGTTCTGGGAGTAATGGAAAGTAGTCAGTTATACTACCATTCTCCTGGCCTCTGATTATGGAGCAGACCAGCCTGATCTCCCTTTTGCAAAACGCAAAGCCTTTCTGATTCCCCTTCTGAATCCATTCGCCCTTCTGATACTGGAACTGGCCTTTCCCTCGAGGACTGATCCTCCCTTCCCTTCCTTCCCATCAATTCGTCCTATTTTTCTTTCTGCTACCCGAGTTTCTCTAAGGCAGCCTCTTCAAATCACCCTGCCCTTAGCTGCACCTGCCTTAGAGATCCGAACTTAGGGAAACCCCCCTAGAGCTGGAGAAGAGCCAGCCTGAAGCGAGGAGAGAGAAGATGTGGTGACATTGGCCTCTCTCTCGAGAAGTTGTCGCCGGGCCGGCGCGCCCGCGGTTTGGGATTTCGGCACCCGCGCGCCAGTTTTGGGCGACAACATTTTGGCACCGTTGCCGGGGACAAAGTCCAGTTCCCGGATTTTGAAGACTATGCTTCATTGACATCTGTGGGAGATTACGTTGTAGATTATTCCTCTCACATGGAGACTCCACGAAGGGACAGAGCCCTTGTCCTTTTACAGATTTGAAGATCCGATTGGGTGTAGAGGTGAGCACACTCATCAGAAGGCTTTCAAGCTCACCTTGGCGACTCCACAAGTTTGGTACGAGGTATGATTTAACACGTCTTTTCAAATTAAGTACCACATTGTTTGATTTATGGAAGAACCATGGGATATGTGGCACGAGGCTTACGGCCCACTGGACTTCTCGAAAGTCCATGGATTTCCTAGTGAGTGCTACGACCCTGAGATTCATGATATTCTTCCCGAATTTCGTGGAAATGATGGTGTTTCAGCGACCCATCATATTGCATCTTTCTGCAAACTGATGGCTGATGTTAATGTTCATCATGAGGATGAAATTATGATTGTTTTTGCCATAACTTTGGTAAATAATGCAAATACCTGGTTCTGTGTTTTGTTGGATAAATCCATAGATTCAGTGCCAAATTTTTTCGAGAGGTTTCTCCTCCGCTGGCACGATGGGACAGTAGATGAGATTGAGCAGCTTGCTAAAAAATATGATGCTCTCATCCCTAGGGTCCATCATGAACTTGAGGAAGAGATTCATGAAGAACAAACCATGGAAGATCTGGTTGAGGAAGCAGTACAAGAAACCTTGGTTGAAGACATTGTTGAAGAGATCCCTGATAGAGCTATAATAGAAGATGTGAAGCTGCCCCAAGCTTATGAACAGCCTCATGATGTAGATGAGATGCTACATCAGGTATATTTTGATACTAATAACATTTGTGTTGCAGATATGTCTCATGAAAGTCTTATGGATAACAAAATCCAGTTTGACGAAGGCCTGCCCAACGCTTATCTAAGCCCTCTTCAGTGTTATCTTGATGAAGCGTGCACTCCAATGTGCTATATGATTGGAGATTTGAAAGATGACCTGTGTTTGCAGCGTAAGCACTTCTATGACAGCCATACTTTGGTGGCATTTTCAGGTCAGATCTACAACGTATTTTATAAGACCTTGTTTTGGTTAATGACCAAACACATGGGGAGATGTTATACTATTAACAAGGAGCTGAGATGGCTTCATTACTTGTATGCCTACACCTAACGTGTGCTAGATTCATGTTAAGTTAGGTAGGTAGAAAGAAAAATAAGCTCTTGCATGAGCATTTAAATTTTCAGTATGTCTTCATTTTGTAATAAAGTATGGGATGTGAATGAAGCCATCCCATCACTTCTTTCCTTCAAACTAGTCTGCGAACATTTAGAGATGCTGAGGTTCTCGTGCGCTCTCTTCAAGAGCACACGTCCCCCATGGAACCAGATGTTACCCCGAATTTGACAGGGATATCAACAAAGCAGCAGTATCATGACTGCTTGAGTAAAAGTGCAGATTCTAACACACAGTGGAAAAGTATGCCCTTATTGAAGACTGTGGTCTTGTATTTAAAACAGAGTGCCAAACAAAAGGTGAAGGGAAGTGAAGAAAACTGTTCAAATATACAAATTAGACCATTCAGTTCGTGGCTGAAATGCTAGTATTATTGCTAAAAAATATGGAGATAACTTCAGATTTATTGGTAGTGCAGATGAAGTCATTCACAGACAAGGTTGTTCCAAAGACATCAATGGACGAGCTCATACTGAGTAGTGCTATACGCAAACGGCTGGAATCTATTGTTAGCTTTGAAAAGGCAAGAGTGATTCTTCTTGGACAATGGGGTTTCCAGCAAGAACAACTTGGGACTACCTGTTAGCACATTGGATTAGAGCTCCTGGATAAGCTGCAGACTGTGGATTTAAATTCCCAAGAGGTATGGGATCATCCCAGATCACAGATTACTTGTCGGTACTGTCTTTCTGTTCTAGATGAGATATTAGAAGTTGTGACAGCAGTTTGCGAGACTCACAAACTGCCACTAGCTCAGACGTGGATTCCATGCAGACATTCAAATCTCCCAGTTGATGAGAACTCGAGTAAAAAGAGCTATAAAATTTTAAATAAGAACACAGGATGAACATGCTTGTCGATTCAGCATATGGCATATTATGTGACAGATAGTCACTTATTAGGTTACCGGGCTGCTTGCTCTGAATACCATTTGGAGGTAGGCCAGGGAGTTCCAGGAAAAGCCTTTGCCTCCAACCAACCATACTTTTCAAGTGATGTGAAAAGCTTCAATATTATGGAATACCCCCTTGTGCATTATGCACGAATGTTTGGCCTGAATGCGGCTGTTGGTGTTCATTTGCAGAGCACTTATACTAGAAATGATGACTATGTTATTGAGTTATACCTTCCAGTTACTTGTAATGATAGGTCAGAACATCAGCAATTGTTGAACGATTTGTTTGTTACCATGCATATAGTGTGCAAAACTTTGAGGATTGTGACTGTTGAACCAAATCGAGATGGAGCAGCTAAGAAAAGAACTTCACGAGAGGAGATTGATGCTTTAGAGGGGCGCATTTATAGTTTACAGAAGACCACGCAGTCACAAATCGATTTTATAAAATCACCATTTAGTCGCTGAAGTCGAGGGCTCTTGTGGAATTTGGAGAGCTCGGGGTTCAGTAGCACAAGAATCCACCACGCATTAGCAGCCCTCACAGTTATCACCTGAATCGTGGAGTTGGGAGCAGCATCCCGATTTTCTTTGGTAGCTAAATGTTCGGGCAGCTCATGGGTTGAGTCATTAAAAATTAAAAGGCCACGTTTTGCAGCCGAGCTTAATCATCCGCCATTAAATTTGACAACCACTCAGCGCATAATGGAAAATGGTGAGCTCGGTGTTCAGCTAGGTATGACTGTTGTAGAATTTAATCGGAGATCACAAGTCTTTTCTTTGGCAGCCGAGTGGAAATCTACTTGTCTCCACGTTCCTCTTGGCAACCAGTTACTCGAACTCTCCATACTAGCGTCTATCCACCGAATCAACCAGGCGATGGAGCAACTCACGGGTTGTTAGTGGAATCGGATTCACCACGTGGAGTTGTGAGGAACATCTGTCCACCCAATCACCCACATCTTCATTAAACACCGACTACAATTGCAGTTCGTGGGTTTACAGTATCTTGTTGCCACGTTTTGAATCTGGTAGCAAATGGATGATTCACCGAATGACCCACTTTATTGAATGACAAATATCTGATCGGATTTCCACCGCCAGAGAAGTTGAGTCCTGTTGGGGTTACGTGTAGTTTCTTTGACATGTAATAATTAGTCAAAGCATGAGTTCCATTTAATAAAAAATTGGTCACATATTTGCTTAGGAGAGAAAAGTGGATCTAAAACCACTTTTTCCTTCTTTTTATTTTTTTTTATTACATTTTATTTTTTAGACTTTTTGGAGAGTCTTTTTGGGCCTATAAGAGCATAGCTCTTCATTGTAAAAAGATGGAAAAGTTTATGGGTTGGGAGGATTTTTTCCCCAGAGTTAATAAAGAAATTCATTGTTGAGCTTTTTGGACATGTTGGGTATTTCAGTGGTAATCTTGTGTTTTCTTAAGTTGTAGACTAAGCCGGCATAGAAGGCTAACAATCTAGCACGTTGGGCAAGCATTTGCGGCTGCCAAGTTGCTTGTCGCCGTTATGTTCTCAAAGTTATGGGAGTAATGGAAAGTAGTCAGTTATACTACCATTCTCCTGGCCTCTGATTATGGAGCGGACCAGCCTGATCTCCCTTTTGCAAAATGCAAAGCCTTTCTGATTCCCCTTCTGACTCCATTCGCCCTTCTGATACTGGCACTGGCCTTTCCCTCGAGGACTGATCCTCCCTTCCCTTCCTGCCCATCAATTCGTCCTATTTTTCTTTCTGCTACCCGAGTTTCTCTAAGGCAGCCTCTTCAAATCACCCTGCCCTTAGCTGCACCTGCCTTAGAGATCCGAACTTAGGGAAACCCCCCTAGAGCTGGAGAAGAGCCAGCCTGAAGCGAGGAGAGAGAAGGTGTGGTGACATTGGCCTCTCTCTCGAGAAGTTGTCGTCGGGCCGGCGCGCCCGCGGTTTGGGCTTTCGGCACCCGCGCGCCAGTTTCGGGCGACAACAGGCCATACAAAGTGTGATTTCACCTAGAGTGGTGAAATATGCTATAACAAATGATGATACAGGGTTGATGGGTCTGATGAAATCCAATCCCCACTACTGAAATGGGAATTAACCTGCTACGGTATGTAAAGGAAAGGCAGTTTTCTTGATTTTTCCAGTGCACTTCTATAAAGGCTCACATTTTTTGACAAATGAATGCGCATCTCTGAATAGGGTAGGGCAATAGTATCCTTCCCTAATGATTTTCTGAGCTATTGTATCACCTGAGAAATGTCCACCTACAGGCCCTGCATGAAACTGAAACAAGAAGTCATCAATCTAAACCTTTTCTAGGCATGTAAGAAACACTCCATCATAATTATTCCTAAACAAAACATCATCAATAAGTTGATAAGGGGCTGATTTCATCCTTAGTGCTCTACATTTTTTGGGATCTAGGGTTTCAAGAGCAAACCCATTATGAAGAAATAATTAGATGTGATCATACCATTCAGATGCTGCAGTTTCAAGTGCATTAACAAAACCTATAGGAGTATCCTCTTCCTGTTCCCAACTAGTTTGCTGATTTTTTAGGGTCATTTGACTGAGCAATGAGCTGACACAAACCTTGTCCTCTAACAATCTTCGCAGGTGTGATCTCTAGATCATATTCTTGAAGGGTAGTTTTATCTCCCAAAATAATTTATTTCGATAGTATGAAGAATTTAATTCATGCAATGAGAGATATGAATATCACTAACAGTTTGAAATCCTCTGTTTTTTATGAAAATTTCACAAAGTTGTAGCTTCAGTGGCTTGGGAGAGGATCAGAACTTCTCATTAGCCACTGACAGACATACAAACTGTGTCTTCCGTGATTAGATGAAAAATTTGGCAATCGAAAGAACTAAGGACTACGGATTGGTGAAGTAAAGCTGAAATTTTTCGCGGTGTCAGAAATATAAAACACTAAAATACCACCGAAGTCACATGTCGGAGATCGAAACCACTACTTAATAAGGCGTCGGATCTTGAAAACATAAACCGTGGGAAAGATAGTTCACTAAGGAGCTACAACGGTGAGAAACAAACTGACTAATGGGTTCCTCCACAATCAAAAATCATTGATGATCGGAAGAACTAAGGGCTATGTGCCAGAACTTGAAAACATAAACTGTCGGCAAGATAGTTCACTAAGGAGCTACAACGATGGGAAACAAACTAACTACAGGTTCCGCCACAATAGAAAATCATCAATGATCGAAAGAACTAAGGACTGCATGTTAGATCTTCAAAACATAAACTGTTTGTAAGATAGTTCACTACGGAGCCACAATAACGGGAAACAAACTGACTATGGGTTCCACCAGAATAGAAAATCATTGGCGATTGGAAGAACTAAGGACTATAGATCGACGAGGTAAAGCTAAGAAGCTCCATAGTGTCAATGAGGCAACAGAAAATTATTTCGATCAATCACAAAAATCATTTCGATAGCGATAAAAGTAGGTCGTTTCCCCTCCAAAATAGTGGCGGAATAACAGTTTCACGCATTGTTGAATAACAAGACTTTCCATCGGCAGCCTAGAGGACTAATGCCTCGATTCCTTTGACAAACGACTTCTAATAGCAATAAAACTAGTTCATTTCACCTCCAAAATAGTGGAAGCATTCAATTCTAGGGCACTGATGTGCTAGAAGAAAGAGCTTCCAATCAACGACCGCAGCAGCAAGGTAGAAAATTTTGGTGGATTAAACAAGAAAGGTCACTTCAGTTAAACACCGAGACACTGGCTGTTGGCAGCAATTTCGCACTGAACCAGTAGTGGTGATTATCAGTGACCACTTTATTTATTAAAAGTTCGCTCAGTGAACTAGATCTTCACAATAGATAGACAAATATTTAGCAAGGGTTTGAAACCCTAATCTGAGAAAACTATGACTTTCAAGTATTTTTTGTGTAAATAGATCGGATTTCAGGATCTGTCATTTTTGTAGAAGGCTATAAAGCCCATGATTGATTTTATATTAAGGGTTTGACTTTGGGGATTTGTAATCCTATTCTATTGTCAAGCGTCTCATCTTGTTTATTCTAATCATAAGCTCCTTTTTTATGAGTTTTTCAGCCATCATCTTTATCTTTACTATACTTATGCCTGAATGTGCATTTAGGTGATTTTCAAGTTGATTAATACTAATAGCTGTCATCCTATTGGTGAGTTAATGTGATTTGATTTATAAGTACCATCCTTGCCAGGATTTAGCCATTTATATGCATCTATTTTGTATGTAAGTCTGCCAGCTTGATGAGTTCTCCATCCTTGCACCTTATTGTCAAACTACTGAACAAGTTGTAACTAAAAGCCTTCTAATTGAGTGAGCTTCATGCATGTCTTGAGAGTGGGAGGTTATATAGGTCACCTGACTTGATCCATATTAGAAAACCCTAAAAACATTTTAAGTTACTAGGCATCCTCATGCTACAACCTAGATGAGTTTCCTGGAGTGATAACAAAGTGGCACCATTGCTGGGGAGAGGAGATTGAAGCTCAAATTCCCTGGGAGACAAGATAGATCCACGCTTTCATGATAGACAAATCTTGGACATTATTATGGTTGTAATCATCTATCTGGTGACTCAATTGATATAATGTGGCTTCAAGAAGACCAAGTACCAGAGTAAGCCCAACAATACCTTGAAAAGTCATCTATGAAGGTGAGTGTATATTTGGTTGGACTCATATAGATATGAGGGAATAGACCAGAAATGTCACTGTGGATCAACCCAAGAGGTGTAGAGGTTCTCTCATGACTAGCTCTCTCATGCTTGTGCTCTGCATGTTTTCCTAGGATACAACCTTGAAAGACTTGCTTAGAAAACTTGATCTTTGGTAACCCTATGACCATGTATTTTTCACTCAAATCAGAAATATACTTGTATTTAAGATGGCCAAATATTTCATGCCAAAGACTTCTCGCTTCATTAGCATGAGTAAGAAGAGCAGAGGGGTTTGAGTAGGGTATAAAATGGGAAAACGTGTATACCTTTGAATCATGATCAACAAAACCTTTTTATATGACTTTACCATTCAAAATACCACTGATTTAAACTTCATTGGGGGAGAACATGAATTTCTTTGGAGACCCATTGTGAGTCATCTGATACCATTAGAGGAAATTTGGGGTCTAAAATGGGCGTTATAAGAAAACGTGCCAAAATAGGTTTTTGTGAGTTGGAATTCAAGAACCAATAGAATTTCAATAAAATAAGTCAACCATAATGGTTGAATTGACATATTTGTCATTAAAAAAAACTACTTTTTTTATCATATTTTAGACATATCTCCCAGTGTTTTTACTCAAATTTCGATCAGGAGAGCTCGTTGGATGCGGAATCATCATCCCGTTTTTTCAGGTATTTCTTGTTTTTGGGGTAGCGGGGTCCATCAAAAGTATGCAGTGTGGGTACTCGTTGGATGCGGAATAAAATTCCACATCCAATGAGCTCTCCCGATCGAAATTTGAGTAAAAACACAACGAG